>JAVTVY010043416.1:0-22160 GCA_036873755.1 Hanleya hanleyi | reverse complement strand
TCCCGGCAAGACGGCAATATCAAACCCGTATCGCTGATCAGTTTTCTTACATCCATATGATTTTCTTTAATAGGGTTGTTATTTTGACAATGATGCATCTCAGTCACACTTTGATTGCGCCTGTGAACGCCATGAAGATATAGTACATGGGATTCATACTACCCCTAGCTTGGGTTAAGCGGAATTAGACGAAAGTCCTTCCAAACGATAGGAACAGGGACTTACAAGGAAAGCAAATCCACTTAAGGTAGCGGGAGACCTAGCCAGAGGTGATCCAGCTTTAAAATACTGATTTTTCGTTTTTTAAATATTATTCAACTATAGATTTCACTTTATCATTTAGAGAAAACGCGAACTTGGAGAAATTATTTATTTCTGGTGAAAATGGGTGTTTAAAGTTGGCCAGTTATGAAATCTGCAGGTAGTACTCAATGAAACAGAGAATTAACACCTATCCGCGATCGCCCCAGCAGGTGTCTGAACAATGTATATTGTAGGCAGTCCTTGATCGGTGGTTAATTGCCTCTAATCCCGATCTTCCCACAAACAAATTAACAGGTTACACAGTACACGCTATGTCATTTCCTGTACTTATTGTACTGTTATAATTTGTTTTGCTAATTTATCAAATTACAGACGCGACTTGTGTACGGTGAGGGTTTATTTGTTTTATGTAGCTAAACAAAACAAACCACTCATTGGTTTCCGTTTGACCTCCGTACAGCGCGCCATTTCGTATATAAATGGAATATCATTCCTCACTGACTCACTTATCCACAATATATCTGCAAGTCATACATTTTCATAACATTTACGAATCAACAAAGCCATGGGACGCAAGAAATATGTTTTCCGACCATTTGCCCAGAAATACCGAGTGGAGTTAGGTGCCAAGAACGTAGGGTGTTCTTGGCTTGGTGAGGATGAATCATCTTCGAGTGGTGTTCCAGCTTTCTGAAGAAACGTGGCGACAGTGACTGGGTTGACGATATGTGAAGATAGCTGTCGTCGATTCGTATCCATGGACACCACGAGGATAAAAGACTCGGATTACCAATGCACAGAAAAGGCAAAGACTGCCCGCAAGAAACGACGACAGGGAAAACTAAAGTTGCTCGATGCCTTCGAAAAGGATGACAGTTACAAGAGCGGGGCCTTCCACTCCGGAGCATCGGTACAGAAACCGCGTTCTTGTAGACGCTGTGGTCAGCCGATGAAGGGACATTCACGTGTCGGGTGTTCTTCATGAACTGTTGCAGGCACAAACTTGCAGACACACACTAAACATCCAGCGAAGAGCTTTTACTCGGTGAACAAACTGGAATATTTCCGTACCAATATTTATATCCAGTGCTAATATATATGTTTGAAAATATCCGTAGGGCCTACATTATTTCTGATCGCAAGAATATACTACAATGACTTGATATACCGTATAGAAGTGACATTCTCGGTATACGGAGCAGATGTTATACATTAGTACTCTATTTTCATCAAATTGTGAACTCGAGGAGACGAATCTATTGAAGAATAACAAATATTTCCTTATCAATATTTTTATTCAGTACAAAATATAGATGTGTTATGTATCAATAAAATCTATATGTGTTGTTCGCACTAATGTTTTCACCGATATTCACTGTAATACCGCTCCACAAAACGCTGTTAGACCAGTGCCAAAAGCGTCATCACGGATTTCCCCAACAACGTTGCCAGGAAGAATTGCCCTTATGAACGCCAGAACTTCTCGGGGGAAACTGAAGCCACAACACTCTTTTGGAATGGTAATGTCGTGATCCTGAAGCAAAACAAAAAATATATATATATAAATATACTTAGTATTCGAAAATATATTTGCCGTATATCTTTTGACCACCTGGCGATATAAAATAAATGGAGGATTGAAGGGACAAAGCATACGAACATAAATTCCACAATGAAATAGAATTACCTTCATTCTGTTCGCCCATGAGACATAATGAAAAAATCGAATTTTCTTGTCAGGATTTCCACGTCTGATCTTGTTTGCTGTAATCGACATTTCTAGTACACAAATACTCTCCATTGTATCTGGTAATTCACAAAGACTAATCGCTTGATTCTTTACAGTGAGACGTCTATTCAAGTACTTGACATTTACTCAGGGCTCCCGTGGTGCCCCGCAGTGCACAACTCGCGAGGTGTCAAAATGACAATCGTCGGCGAATCTTACTGGAAAATTTAGCAAAAAATCGTTTTTATTTCAGCTTTATAATGACTTGGACACAAAAATCATTTAAAATGACAAATTTGCTGATTTGTTACTGAGTATTATCTGTCACTCTATGAAAAATTAATGAAGTATAGGCTATAAAATGAATAACGTCGCACAGATGTACTCGACTTCGGTTTTCTGCCGGTTTCTCCGTTTTGAATTTGGTATGGGCCTAGAGTTTTCAACTCTGATAACTTCCACACTTATCGGCCTAAAGTCTTGAAATTTTCAAATTTTATTTAGCATATATAGAACTAGTCGACTTTGCTTCAAATTGTCTAAGTTCGGTTTAGTTTTTTAGATATTCGCGTTTTACTAACTTTAGCATTTTTTTAAAAATAAACTTGAATAAAATCACATCTATGACGAAATTATTAAAATTGTGGCACAGTTTACTAGTTCAGATAGCTAATAATATGTGCCTTGAATTCCAATAAATTTGCACCAAGCATGTATAAGATATGTGCTGTGAAAAATTGGGTATACTTTTCGAAAATATTACTGTTCAAAGTTGTGTAGAGTATTTAGTCTTGAAAAAATTGCGAAATAATAATAATATTATCCAGCTTCTTCACAAAAACAGCTTTCCGAAAATATATAATATGATAAAATTGGTCAACAGCTTGTCGAGTAATTAAGCAAGAAGATTAGAGGTGTATATTGAGCCTTTGGCTAGGTCTCCCGCTACCTTAAGTGGAAGAGAACTAAACTGGTCTCATCTGAAGGCGATATCTTCGAGAGTATCCAAAATGGCCTACAGCGTTCACAGATGCAGCAGTGACAGCTCAGTGTATTTTCTTTACCACCTGCATACACTGAAACAAATACAACAAATAATATATACCTGTTTCTCTGATGACAGGTAATTCATCAGTACATTGATAGAATTTTTTATATAAGACAGCGTTGGAGTATACTGATTTGTCATACCTCAAACTGACAAAAAGTGGTGTGGTTGCATTAACTTGCTTTTTCAATCCATGTGTTCTTAAATCGGCATCGCAGGGGAACTAAATGACGACTGCAGCTAATAATTAGGCATAAAAAGATTACATTAAAACGATAATGAATTCTGGTTATTCTGATGAATATCAATTGCAAACAAATGAGGGGTTGATTTCATAAATGGTTCCAAAGCGTTCTGCTAAATTGGTGAGTTTTGAAATGGATTATGCTTTTCAACAACAACACTACTGAAAGAGCATACTGATCAAATGTTATTGATGACATTTATTTTAAAGTGTTGAAAGGGTTGGCATCAAGCCTAATGTAACAATTGGAACGAGCGGCTGAGAAATATCCGCTTATTCGTACTGAGGTGAAAATGTCAACAGTCTACAGCGAGCATATGATATTTAATTGGAATAAATGTTCCTTGGAACGTAGAAATTGGCTTGGTGTGATGAAAATGACGTACGGCAGACACTGACGTGACGTATGTCTAGATGTATTACGGTGGTCCGACGTTATAGCCCAGCACTGGCCCAATATTGGATGTCGACATTTCAGCGATGTCAGCCTCGGTGTTAGGCAATGGTGCAAAATGGTGTTGAACCACTGTCGGTTGCTCGATGAAAATGAACTCATAGGGTCAATGATGCCCCCACTCCACCCTTGCGTGCATGTTGTCTGGTTAAAACATTTTCTGAATTTAATTTCATAATATCCCTTATCTGCATGTTTCTGTCCAATTATGTTTTGTCCTACCCTAAAACATCTAAAAAAATATCTTAGATGAGTTAAAAAATAGGGGTCGGATATTCTTTCCCAAGAAAACCCAAGGATGATAAAATTTGCTTTCTCATAAGAAATAAGTGGATTGGGTCATCGTACCGGTTGTAAGAAGTCCGTGACGAAATCACAAGTGGGCATTTTCAATCTTCTCGATGATTGTTGTATTTTAAGTACATATTTTCTCCGAATTTTTTTTCCTAGAATCAGTTTATAAAGGGATCTCTTCGCCACAGATATTATTTTATGATATGGCAATCAGTAAAATTCAACTTTTGAACATGTTGAATCTAGAATTTCCGAGTTGGTCAGCTGTATAAATTGTTCGAAAAATAATTCGAGCATAAAACACGTCTTCTGTGTTACAGTTGAACCTATAGTACTCGCTGATTGGCTGGACCTCATCAAGAGCAATGTCGTTGAAACAATCCGCCATATCGACAGAAGTACCCTTCCCCAAGCAAAACAAGTAATGAGAAACCTCAAGAAGTTCTAGCGAGTAAATTCGTCATGGTCCCAGCAGACAAAGCTCCAAATAATATAATATCAGAAGTTCGGTAATGAACTTCTGATAATATTCATATGTAAATATTACTATTACCAGGCTATGGGTAAAGAATTGAGTGTAAACATATCATCACCAAATACGTTTACTTAATCTCAAACTGCATAAATTTACTTTGGAAGATTTATTTAACAATCACAAAACGTTTCTCAAGTGGTATTTGTCTTCCAACCAATCATAACGACATGCCTAAAGTATCCCAAATGCATAAGTCAACATATAAAGCTAGATTCATAGCTGGTTCGCTTTTCTGTGAAATTCTTGTAAGCTGGAATACAATATGACGTATAGGGACTACACGCTTAAAACTAAAGTGTTGAAACTTACTCGTAAAGTGTTGAAATAACCCTTTAAGTGTGTCCACAGGGACTGCTCTTTAAGTGTTGTCCCTGTTGACACACTTAAAGGGTTATTTCAACACTTTACGAGTAAGTTTCAACACTTTAGTTTTAAGCGTGTAGTCATTTTAAATGCCTGCCCATGCAATGCTATACAATGCTGTACTCGCTACTGTTCAACATATTCTGTCTTATAACATTATAACCAGGTTGGCTCACTGGTTATCACATTAATAAGTAAGTCGTAGTCCATGTTAAATATAACACAACCTAGCTTTATTTACCCTGATCTAATTATCTAACCTTGACGTAATATTAATTCTAATATACACAATTATACAGCACTTCAAGTTATTACAGAAACTATATGTTAGTACATATAGTAATCTACATTTACAAGTGTTACCTATATAACTTACATTTACTAACTGCCTTGGCGCTGCAAAGTCGCATGCCAAGATGAATTCTAAAAGTGAACTGACTTGGTTTCCTACTGCATACATATTTATATACATTATAGTTTTAGTGAAATCCACAGGTAGACATTCTTAACAATCATAACACACTTTCAACAATTGTTCAAGTAATCCTAACGTCCTGTCATGTCTGCCAGCTATCCTGTTCATTCAGTATGACATCTCAATTAACAGTAGGGACTCTTACCTAATAACAACAAGGATTATCTGAGACTAAAATGACAGTCTGACTACAATTGACACCTGGCTCCTGTCTTTGCACCAGCTGGTCAGAAATGGTCTAACAACACTAATTAAATGTCAACTGTTATCAAAACATCCTATTATAATCAATACTCAAACCCCTAAATCCTAATTCCAACATGTGTTACATAACCTCTATCAAGCGCATACCTCTACCAGTAACTAATATCCACAGCCTTAATATATGGCAATTTTAACTGTATACATTTTATGCCAACTCACAATAAACAAATATTAAATAGCAATGAAATACAATTGAGGTACATGTTCATTTTACAAATTTACATGTACATGTCTTATGGCTCTGTTATAGTTCCCTCCGTCCCCGAATAAGTTTCGTCCCGAAACTGTAATAAATTGTCTGTGGTAGTCATTTTAATCGATGTTTGGTGGAGTTTTTAGAAGTTCTTATGTGATGTTGATTGAAGTTGAAGGTTCCTGTGTAATGTTGAACTGTGGCTGAGGTCGCTGATACTTGTCTGGAATATGGGGAGCTTTTGCCCTTGACTGTCTTGGGTCACTTCTGTCTGTGGACACCATACAGCTGAAATACTCAGATGTGAAATGCAGAGAGTTAGCAATGTTTAAATTTGTATACATAGAGTAACATATTCATTATCATTCAACAGTAATTATTTAGTCAATCTTCATTTTTTTTTTTTTTATAATTTTGTTACATGTGTCATTTACATACATGGGTTATATTGAGGACTATGTACATATATATTCTTGTTTAGATACAATATTCCAAATGCAAAATAAGGACACTGATCACTATGTATGAGAGATAGGCACCAGTGATCTATTGTAAAAACATAATTGAATGGAATTGAGAAAGAAATCATGTTGGATAATTTAATTCCTGAAAATCAAAAATGAAAAATGCAATGTTGTGTTTCACTTGAAACCCTGGCTGAAAAAGTTTGATGGGAAGACTTGCTGCAGACAAGTCTGACCCTAGCACTTGATTTTCAACCGGTGCCTCAGTGAAAGAGCACAACAGAGAAACTATACTTTATTTTGTCAAGATGAATGACTCACATAATTTTTAAGTGTTATTAAACAATTATTTTCGAGGAAAGAATAAACATACATGTAGGTAGTATTCATGTATGCATATACATACATACATGAGAGTATAAAGTGCAAACCTTACATCCGCAAGATCCTTAGATTTTTCACAACATAAAATAAGTTAGTCATGTTAGTGGGAATTATAACAAACTACATCAATACATCAACATATAATGCAACAACTTGTAAGCAGTAACTAATTATATACATATTCCTTTGGTACTCGAATATGGTTTGTCAAGCCACATTTAAGAGTATCACAGAATCTGTCAGGGGTGACAAGTCTCTGACCAGTCCTGTGGTTGTCTCAGCAAAATCATGATCTTTCGGTACATCTTTTGCCGATATAAAAACTATGCATATATGCTCTTATCAAATCGAATGTGTGTATTGTGTCCCTCTAAATCATCAAGAAAATCATACACCATATTCAGATCAATATTTTCGACAGGATTCCATTGATATGGCATATCTCTAGATTTGAATAATTGTGTTCCCATCTGAAACTGGAATTTGAAAATCTTGAGGGAGTGTGGCACTGAAGTTCGTCGTTGAACTAATTTGCGATCGAAGGGATTTTCCTCATACCATTCTTTTTCTGTCTGATAAGTCACCTGTCGTACATGTACAATTAAGTGATGGATTTTGTTTTGGGGTATCCGATTAAGTGGGAACCAGGCTGCGCCACGCACCTGTTCCTTCGTTTTGTATAACACTTTCACATAATACATGCCATCAATGAACTTGATTTTCCGAATATTTTCTATTTTTACACTTTTAATATCTATCATGGGTTGCTGTTTGGACATGAACTCACTTCGATCCGAGTTAACAAAAGCCACTGTTTGTTCAGATTTCTTCATGAAAAACTTATTTTGGCCTAAAGGTTTGCGCCTTTTCTTGCCAGACAATGTTTTGTCGGCATGATATTGTCGACGCAGCTCATCTGGGAGACTCGTATCATGCTCCCAGGTGGAGCCTCTAGTCTTGTCTACCCATTTAATCCTGTAGCACATTCGTCCATTGTAACGTTTTGATGCTAGAATTTTGTCAATTTCAGTCACTAAGAATTTGTTTGGTGTTGTTACCAAGCTGGGATCTTGATTTGTACTTGATCTTGGCATTGTACTGGTACCTTTAGGATGTTGAATGGTTTTGGGTGTTACTCTTGTTTTTGACTGTTCATTGTTCTTAAGTGCTACTTTTGTTTTTGGCACATGATGGTCTTTTGTTTCTTTTGTGACATTGTTCTGTTTGTCATTGGTATTTGTTTTGTTTCCATCATTTTCTGATTCTATTTCTTCTGGATTGAGTTCATCATTTGTTTGTGGTAAATCGTCAGGCTCATAGTTTGGCCTGTCTGCTGGGTCATGAAACTTTTTGAGACGGTTTGCATGAATCATTGATTTCACTTCTTTATCGTCACTACATTTGCGTAATTTGTATGTGTAGTTTTGTCCAACCAATACAACATAGTATGGTCCTTCCCACTTTTTTGTTAGTTTGGGAGATCGGCCCACAGTCTTTTTCGTACAATATAACCATACCTTTTGTGCTGGTTCGAATGTTGGTTCCTTTGTTCTTCTATCATAATAAGTTTTGTATTTTGTTTGGGCTTTTTTCAAATTTTCATCTGCAATTTTCCTATACTCAGCCAGATTGTCTAGAATTTTTGACAAGTATGTTCTATGATCCTTTGACAGTGTTTCTTTTGGAATTAGAGAGGTATCTATTGGTGTTCTCATCTGTCTACCAAACAGCATTTGATAAGGAGATAAGCCAGTTGATTGAGTGGCTGGGGTCATGCGGTATGCCATCATAATACCTGGTATATGATCTGGCCAATCAGTTTGATCTTCCTTGATGTAGGCTCTTAGACCCTGCTCAATGACGCGATTCATTCTTTCACATGTAGCATTTGTTGCAGGATGATATGAACTAGTTTTAGCATGTTTGATGTTGAATAATTCTGTCATGGCTGCTATGAGTTTGGACATGAATTGAGCACCGCGATCGCTGACTAATTTGTCTGGTGACCCATAACGTGTAAGAATCTCTCTGTATAAAATGGATGCAACTTCAGTGGCCTCCTGGGTTTTCATAGGAAAACATTCTGGCCATTTGCTGTAAGAATCCACTACAAGGAGTAGATATTTGGAACCATCCGGAGTTTTTGGGAGTGGGCCGAGTATGTCAATATGAAGCCGCGAGAAAGCACGTTCATATGGCAAGGGTTTAAGTGGTGCAGGCTTATCATGAACATTTGTTTTGATCTGTTGACATGTCGTGCATGTACGTACATAGGTACACACATCTGTGTACATTTGATCCCAGTGATATTTGGATCTTATAGCAGCATACATTCTTTCTTGACCTTGATGGCAACCTCCTAGCACTGAATCATGATAGGCTTGGAGTATATCTTTGCGATTACCTCTAGGAACAGCTATCTGTTTGGTATAAGAATCGGCAGCCTTTTTATTTTTTGTATTAAAGAAATGATACAGAATTCCGTCCTCAATCACATAATGATATGCTTCCGCAACTAAGCGACGACTCTGTTTTGGATCATCCGGAAGATCACCATCTTCTTTGTAGGCAAAGATCGGGGCTAAGTCAGGACACTCACGTTGTATGCCCTCCAAAAATGGATTTGAAATTACAATTTCAGTATTGACTTGTGCCACAACAATTGTATCTTTTGGACATATAGTTGCTGAATGAGCATGTTTTGGTTCCCTGTATGTTAGAGTTGCCTCAATTGGTTCATTCTGATTCTCTGTATTGGATAAATATGTGGTTTCTATACTACTCACAATGGTTTCTTCTGTACTTTCAGTTGTGGTTGCTTCATATTCTCTTCTAGACAACCCATCAGCATTTCCATTTTTAGCTCCTGGCTTGTACTGAATTGTGAAATTGTATTCTTGAAGCTCGAGGGCCCACCTGCCTAGTCTACCTTTGTTAGCTTTTATGTTGTTTAACCAAGTGAGGGCAATGTGGTCAGTGAAAACACGAAAGTGAGCATTTGCGATGTATGGACGAAAGGCACGAACTGACTCGACTAGTCCAAGACCTTCTTTCTCTGAGATATGCCATGTCTTTTCACTACCGCGCAGGGATCGCCCGCCAAAGGCTATAGCATGTTCATTGCCTTTTTCGTCTTTTTGTCCTAAAACATATCCTATTGCACTATCAGACGCATCTGTTGAAATAATGAATTCTTTTTGGAAATCTGGATATGCTAATATAGGGGCTGTGACAAGTGCTTGTTTGAGTGCTTTGAATGAATTTTCAGTGTCATCGGTCCATTTGAATTTAACGTCTTTCTGAAGAAGTTGATTCATGGGGGATGCTATTGAAGCATAATTTTGTACAAATTTGCGATAGTAATTGCATAAACCTAGGAAACTTCGAACTTCTTTCTGTGATTTTGGTCTGGGAAATGATTTAACAGCATGAACTTTGGCTTCATCCACATGAATACCTTGATCACTTAGCACGTGTCCTAGATATGGAACTTGCCGCTGTGCAAATGCGCATTTTGGCGGTTGTAATTTAAGATTTGCTTCCCGTAAGCGAGAGAAAATTTGTCCAAGATGGACCATATGTTCATCTAATGTGTTTGAATGGCAGAGTATGTCATCTATATAGCATAGGGTGTGAAGATAAGTAAGGCCGGCAAGGACCTGTGACATCATGAGACTAAAGCTCGCGGGCGAATTTCTCATTCCGAACGGAAGAACTCGGAATTGGAACCTTCCCTGATCCGTCGTAAACGCGGTCTTTGGTTTTGTGTCATCATGTAGTGGAATTTGCCAAAAACCACTTGCCAGGTCAAGAACAGAAAATATTTTAGACTTTGCTTGCGCTACAGAGTCGATAGCATCTGATAACAATGGGAGGGGAAAAGAAATTGGTTCTGTGATCGCATTCAGCTTGCGATAGTCTACCGCAAATCTATATTTTCCATTTTTCTTTTTCACAAGCACTACAGGGGATGACCATTCAGATAGTGATGGTTCAACTATGTTATTTTCCAGCATTTCTTTCACTAATTCATCACACCGCTGTTTTGTCTGGGGGCTTTGTCGATAAGGACGTGAATAAATTGGTTTTTCCGTTTTAGTGAAAATTCTGTGATAATGAGCACTAGCTTTGCCTAATTCACTCATATCTTTGGCAAAAACATCACGGTTACGACCAAGAAATGCTAAAAATGAATCCTTTTGTTCCGGTGTAAGTATGGAATCGTCTAGTGTTATTCCTAGGTCTCGTGCTAGGTTAGCGTAGTAAGCATCACTTTTCGTGTCTCCTTCCATGAAATTTACATCAGCGGAGTTGTTTGACGTATTCTCTTGTTTCATTGTTGTAATAGAGTCTGGTGTAACTACGTGAAATGCGGCAATTGTTGCATGCTTCTCGATATAGACAGGAAGGTTGGATGGGTTCATTACTTTGTAAATAGCCATTTTGTTTTTAACTTTTGCGACTGTGCGCGCACCTGCAATGCTATATTTTGCTGAAAGTGACTCTATTGGCTCCAATAAGATCAAATTTCCATCACCTGCTTCAGGTACATATACAGGAAAATTTATTTCACGCTTTGGCTTAACCAGAATAATGTCTGTTGTTTTGGCACTCCCAGATTCTTTATGTCCATATGTTTTGTTGTTTGTTTCAGTCGCCATGGAAATGTTAAACTGACCATTGCAAAGCAATAGTTTGTTCCTTTTAAAATCAATGTTTGCATCATATTTCCTTAGGAAATCCTCTCCTAAAATTACATCTTTGTGTAATGTTTTAAATACATAAAATTCTCCATTGAGCTCTTCAAGATCTTCAAATTGAATTGGTAGATTCACTACGCCTAATACGGAATGAACTTCACCACAAACACCTGTAATGGCTCGTAAATTACATGTATTAACGACTGCATTTGGGTAGGCTTTCTGCAAACACCGTTGTGAAATGCAAGAGATGCTTGCCCCTGTGTCGACTAAAGCATGTGTTTTTAACTTGCCAACCTTGATATGCACTGAGCTTTTCTCAAGGGGTAATGTGAGAGAAATGTTGGGTTTTACCTGACAATGTATGCTATTGTAAGCTCTACCTACTTTTTGACAGTTGTGTTTGTTGCACTTCCAGCTGGCCATTTTACTGTTTTAAGGTCAAATCAGTTTTGAATTTCCAAGACAAGATAGATAAAACAAGCTAGTTAGTAAATCATATGGCGATTATACTTACTCTTGGTGTTTGTCACTCTTTCTTGGTACTCAGGCTCCTTAGCTGGTTCTGTCAGTCATCAAAGGCGGCTTGAATTATTTCATCTTCGTCTAATCATTCTTCTGTTGTTTTTCCTTTGGGTGTTCACCGTTCGTTGAATATTCCAATGTCATCATATATATTCCGATATGAAATCTCTTAGTTTGGGGAGCTAAGAGCAGTTTGTACTGGAAAGTCTGTCAATCTTAGAAGATTACAGGCCGGGTATCTCCATCATCTATAACCAGGTTGGCTCACTGGTTATCACATTAATAAGTAAGTCGTAGTCCATGTTAAATATAACACAACCTAGCTTTATTTACCCTGATCTAATTATCTAACCTTGACGTAATATTAATTCTAATATACACAATTATACAGCACTTCAAGTTATTACAGAAACTATATGTTAGTACATATAGTAATCTACATTTACAAGTGTTACCTATATAACTTACATTTACTAACTGCCTTGGCGCTGCAAAGTCGCATGCCAAGATGAATTCTAAAAGTGAACTGACTTGGTTTCCTACTGCATACATATTTATATACATTATAGTTTTAGTGAAATCCACAGGTAGACATTCTTAACAATCATAACACACTTTCAACAATTGTTCAAGTAATCCTAACGTCCTGTCATGTCTGCCAGCTATCCTGTTCATTCAGTATGACATCTCAATTAACAGTAGGGACTCTTACCTAATAACAACAAGGATTATCTGAGACTAAAATGACAGTCTGACTACAATTGACACCTGGCTCCTGTCTTTGCACCAGCTGGTCAGAAATGGTCTAACAACACTAATTAAATGTCAACTGTTATCAAAACATCCTATTATAATCAATACTCAAACCCCTAAATCCTAATTCCAACATGTGTTACATAACCTCTATCAAGCGCATACCTCTACCAGTAACTAATATCCACAGCCTTAATATATGGCAATTTTAACTGTATACATTTTATGCCAACTCACAATAAACAAATATTAAATAGCAATGAAATACAATTGAGGTACATGTTCATTTTACAAATTTACATGTACATGTCTTATGGCTCTGTTATAACATTACTAAAACAGTAGAGGAACAGTATACATGTCAGCAAGAAATCTGTGTAAATTGTAGATGTTGTCCCGGGATCTCGATACCCCTAATTTGTTCAGCAATTTGCTAAATTTGTTGGCAACAACACAACATAGTTATTATGACACGAATTGCGATTCGTGCAGGGCCTTAGCCAGGATATGTTGAAGGGTAGTTCGCTTTCACCTTAAAAGGGCACATCAGGGGCTTCGCTCAATATCTTACAGGGGATTTCATAATAGTTTACCGCTTGTGGCTGATGTGATGTTTACAAACACGTCATGTTGCTCTGACAACTGTGAAGTTGAACAATTTTGTTAGTGTCTGAAGCTATACAAACCTGCAAGTTAACTTCGACTGTCATGCTGATCTCTGATTGGGTGATTGGCTTCCAAACAGCCACTCAGCCAATGAGAATAATAGAAACACACCAAATGAAATAAAAATATTAATAGAAGTTGGAAACTTCAGATAGGAGGTGCAAAGTTACATGTGATGTTTTGATTCAGTCTTGGCATGTAATTTCTTGTCATTGAAAGATATCTTAAACTTAGGGGTCACGTCCAATTAATCGAGGCACTTTCTCGATACCTTCGAGATGGATCGAGAAATTTCTCGGCTGAAACCGGGAGGGCAGAACCGGGACCCCTGGCGACGGCTCCCGGTTTGCTCCCGGTTCTATCTCGATCGAAACGTCCCGGTTTTCGAGATGGATGGGAAATTGAGCGGTAATCTCGAAGGGGGTCCCGGTTTCAAGCAATCTTAATAAATTAATATCCTATCAATGCTCCCCAATCGTACATGTCGCTATATAGGATCTTACGTATTTCAATTGAATTTGGTGTTCAGAGCGCCCATACCATGGATATTTAATAGCATTATGACATCATGGTCGCATCTGGACGCACCCATTTGCAGTCGTCTAGGGAAGATAGGTTCACTGTGTCTATTTACCCCAATGTTTACACCAAAGATCAATCCATATATCTACCCCGTTTTATGGTGCCACAATGTCGCTGAGCCAACCAAAAATTCTTTGTCATCAATGTTCCCTTCAAAGCACTATGAAGCGTTCTCGGGATTGGTTAACACGTGAGTTACTGCAAGCATGTTAGATCCTACAAGCGACAATATCCAAATGGGGAGCATATAGGATTCAATTTTAATTAGATTGGGTTTCAAGATGTCCGCGTTTATTTCCATTAATTTGGCCTATATTAACTTTATTGAGGGATGTGTGCGTATCGGGTGTAGGACAAAACCCCCAGCGGACAAAACCCCCGCGGACAAAACCCCCCAGGACAAAACCCCCACTGGACATAACCCCCACTGGACAAAACCCCCATCACATATTATTTCCTATGCTATTTTATAGCAATAAAAGAAATGACATGGTACATGTAAATGATAAAATCTCAAGACAAAGTTATTTGATGTTATAACATATTTATTAATCTTTCAATAAATTTAGATTGCACTGATAAGTTAAATTGTTGAACGCATTTCCAGTGAGGAAGAATCAATTCTTGCCAAGATAACTACAATCAATAGTTGATTCACTTGGAAATGCGTTTGTTCTGTAATGGAGTGGCTCTCAAACAAAGAAACATAGAGAGCTAAACTATGTGACTTTATATCATTTTTAGCAATTTTGCATACCCCGTCCTACCAGAACAACATAGTAAACGATTTCGTCGTGGTCCTTCGCAATTATTGGTTTTCTCTATGGAAGAGACCCAAACTATTTTATTTCGCAGAAAATCATTATTGTTTAATTCACTGCGCTTTTTTTCTTTTTTTTAGATTATTGCATAAATAAACAAGAGCCGAAATTAGGCCCGCACAACATTGAATAAGAAAATTTTAGAGCACAACAGCATTCTCAAAATACACTGCATCACCTTGTTTGAAAATTTATCTTTTCTCCTCTTGACGTTAGGTCATGTTAAGATATATATTCAGCTTGGATACAAGCTACAAGCTGGATCTGGAAAGAATCACATATCAAAATGACTAGGTACCTTGTTTGTCATGACTTGGTATTACACGAATTTGGACATCCCACATCCCTGAATCAAAATGTTTAATTTCTTATGTTCGGCGGATCTTCTGTAAATCCTTACTTTGATCATGAATATGTCACAACAGATCCACAGTTGGGTGAAGATTAATGGTCCACTCATTGTTTAGTAATTGTTTAGTGTACATCAGTCATTATAATAATAGAGAATAGATATTTATGAATTTCTATATTAAAAATGTAAAAATTCTGTCTGAAATAGCTATTTTTGGGTGAGATGGGGGTTTTGTCCGACTTTTGAATTTTGGGGGTTTTGTCCGTGGGTGTTTTGTCCTGGGGGGGTTTTTCCGTGGGGGTTTTGTCCTCGGGGGTTTTGTCCGCTGGGGGTTTTGTCCGGATCCCGTGCGTATCATATTTTTGGGGCGCTCGTCGTAAACGCATATCGGGGCCAATTTAGAATCCAGACAACAGATTTTTATAAAAGATTCTTTCCATGTTAGTTATCGTTTAATCGATATATCTATGTCCTGATCTCTCCTGAATCCAATTGAACGAAAAGTGTCCTATATCTATATTATAAATTATGAATATATAAATGAATGGTCGTCTCTCACATCGATAATTGATTGCATATCAGACTAGTAATAATAATGATATGGAAGCATGCGTTATTTATCGTTCTATAAACTTCTGTTAGGGCCAAACATGGATCGTTTCAACCGAAAAACAAAATCTATGTTAAGTGTTTGACCAGAGTATTAACCTTGGTGTTTAATTTGTTTTATAATTTGGAGTTATTCATTGCAAATTTTATTTTGCTGTTGTGTGATATAGTTCAAATACGGAGATTATATCAACAAAGTTTAAGCTTGCCTGGAAGTTGTTAGCGGAAATACTGACAATCGGAACTAGAGGTTAAATAATGTACAAATCTCCCTGAAATATTGCTGATTTATTCTTATATAACCAGAGACATCCGCGACAGAATCACAGGAAATTACTGGACCCGATTTGACAACAGTTGCTTGTATTTTGTTCGTTTGTTTGTTTGTTTTTTTGGGGGGTTTTTTCCGCGATCTGTTGTCGTCTGATTATTATAATATGCTATCTCAAACTAACACACAGTATAGTCAAGGGTGAAAAAACTGGGTGTACCTATATATTGAGTTGAATGAGTCATCATACGGGTTAAAACAAGTCCGTCATGGATAACCAGATTTCGTGACGGAATCACGACTGCGCATTTGAAATAAAAGCATTTTATTGAGTAAATATTTTCTCAAAACCTATTTTTCCTTCAATGATTTTATCGCTTCTATGTATAAAATTGATCACCACAAAATTGAGAATCTGAATTGTTATAAATTAGTCCAGCCAACGTATACCGTTTCAGGCAAAAGCATGTTTGCTGCGGCTGTTTAATGATATAATAGCTTCCAGTAAAATGCAACTTTTCTACGTTGCTGAATTAGGAATTTCCCGAGTTGGTCGGGTTTATAAATTATTGGAAAAGTAACTCGCTCTTAAAACATGTCTCATAGTGTGCTCTTAAAGATTAAGGAAGCGAATATATAAAACATCATGCTAATATATGGCCTACCGGCGAAAACTTGTTTGAATTTTTCTGCGCAAGAGGTCTGTTTTAGCGCAATCTGATTGTACAATATACTTTTATTATTTTTATTATTATTTCCATATATGATACATATAGCAATTATCAGAATATGGGACATGTAAAATACAGTGACATTAAAACATAAAATAAACATTACACACATACGACCTATACAAAAGTCACGGACACCTCTATTATGACATAAAAAAGGTAGGACAACATGCACTCTGACATAAAAACATAAAACACTAGAACATGTAAAACAGACACTAGGACATAAAAACCTATAGAACGAACGCTATGACATGAAAACCTATAAAACAAACACTATGACATAAAAAACTTATAAAACAAACACTATGTGTATGACAAAAAAAAAAAATAAACAGAACAAACAATATACATACACATGAAACAAACAATATAGGCATAAAACCTATACTATGTTCACAAATACACAAACATGGACAATACACATTGAAAGTTGTCTAAGTTAAGATACAGTGGCAGCAAGATCTGCGAGATGCTTAGTTCTCTCTTGTAGCATTTGGAATAAAAGTTCTCCAACTTTTGGTTTTTGAAACCAGATCTAAAACAAACCGGTCCCCCTCTGACTTAATTAGATTAATTAGCGACAAGTCAGAGAGCGAGAGTTTTTTTTTTAGATCTAGTTTTAATCAGATTGCTGCTACGGTACTATGAAAACCTTGTCTGAAATCTTCCCATATAAAATGTCGTACCGGTATATGCTGATACACGAAAAAATAAGACAATCGAATTTGCTAATCAAAATGGTTTCAGCGATGAAAGTGTTAATGTGTGTGGGGGAGCGGGGGAGGGGGTTACGGTCTCAGTGAGAACAGGAAATACCACCCCAAACTACCCACACTGATTACAAAATAGGTATCAGCCTAGCGTGGGGGCTGTACAAGCACAGGACCAAGGACCGCCGAGTTATTGCCCCTTAGTAGCGCTCTCGATGGGAAAAGGTAAGAAATTGATTTTCCCAGATTTTTTAGCACAGTTTTCTTTTCATCATTTCAAGAAAGAAAGAAGACAAAATACATAATACAGCGATAAACGGTTTATCTAAATCATCGCTGATGTATACCAAAGGGTGAGGTAAGTATATTTTGTATGTGAAACTACCACATATTGAAGAAAGAATTCAAGAAGGCACTGTCCGGTCGCACGCGGCTCAGGCTCAGCCTCGGCTCCCGGGCTTCGGCTATTCCGCCTCACTGCATGTTGACTTGTTGTTCCTCTACACTAGATCCATCGAGTGAAGAGTGGATTTACAGATAAACAACAACAACTCACTCACTCACTCGCCATAAAATGGAACGAAGTATTCCTGTCCGCTGTTATTTACACATTTTGTGATCTACAAATATAAGCGAAAATATTCGTTAAAAAAAAAGATCAGTACATGTATGTTTGTTGCAACCCCGGTACATCATAGAGAGAGAGAGAGAGAGAGAGATCATTTATTGTTCAATTATGCCCGAAGGCTAAAGACACAAATATACATAAAACATATATGCAGTCACTCGGATTCAGCCAGAACTGCTCCCGTCAACAGGGTTCGAATTTAAGAAAAATTTGAACCAGTCCGCCGGACTGGTGAGCCAAAAATGTAACCAGTCCGTAAATATTTTTACTAGTCCGTTAATATTAAATAAAAGATGATGTGGGAACATTTGTCATCATGAATATTTTGTGCTCTGTGATGGTTGCTACTAAATAAGAAATTAATAATTGTGCATTTCTTGAGCGCGTGTGAAGATAATTACAGACGACAAACCCCGTCGGCTAGACTTCGACAGCGACTTTGACTGCACGTGTCGTCGCGAAAAACACTGCTTCAACAAACGCCATTTCAAGCCAAAAAATCAGTAGATTTCTTTCGAAGTTGATGGAGAATATGTTTAAAATTGTCCTGGTAAACATGATCAGGTCGACTGAAGCGTAATCATGTTGCTGATTTCTCGATTCCCGACCTGGAATTGGGAGCTTTATTTTCTGAAAAGATCGCCAGCCTGCATTGCCATGCTGCATTACAGTCACACTTTACGGTAATTGCTGACAATGTTCGCACCACTTTACGGCTGTTGTTGTTGTCGTAAAATGCGGCCGTGGTCGTGATTTCGTTGGAAATTGTTTTAGACTCACACAATTTATTTAGACTCGGTCGGGTAACCGAAAACAGACATTTCGTTTTTCATTCTTTACAAATTGCGCGGAGATATCCAGAGAAATAGTTTACACAATGAACGGAGAGCTTTTTTATTACCAGTCCGACGGACTTGTTGTTCAGTCACTCACACCAGTCCGTTTGATTTTTTACCAGTCTCGGACTGACGGACAGGTGCCAAATTCGAACTCTGGTCAATATACTCTACATGTATCTCAAAAACACAAGCTGTCAGTGTCTATTTAGTTTTTGTTAATTATTTCTTTTGTTTATTAAAAAGATGAAAGAAACAGAAAGAGCTAGTCGATCATGATCTTTCACGGCACACATCATGGGAAATTGAGACAGAGGCGCAAAAAGTATCTTATTGAATAAATTACATGATTTGGCATCTCCAGCGCCACCTGATAACCACCTGATGATCGGTCCCACAAATTACTCAAATGAACCCCTAAGTGAACCCAAGGGAACTTGGAAGGTCAAATTATCTAAATGAAACCACAATGAACCCAGATGAAAGAGTATCAAGTTCATCGAAGGTCATACTATAGACAAGTGTGCAAATAAAGAATAAATGGGGCAAGAGAAGATTGTTAGCCTTTGAAAACAGGAAAATAATGTTGGTGTGAGATGACGTGAAGGGAGATAACTCGACGTAATTCAGTTGAATAATCTGATTCTAAGGGCTATCAAAGACAACTATATTTAATATGTGGGCACATTGAACATTTGTATAGTATGGTTGGTTTTGTGAAGATTACATGTAAGTATAGATTTTCTCTAGAGTCTTGCTCCCAAAATAATTTTCCCATTTTCATAGTCCGTATAGACAGGGTAAAATATTTTGTTTGGTCTCTTCTCTACCCATCCATCATGTCCATGATGCTTCATTCTTGTTCTAGTAAGAGTGTACGGTAATTCTTTTAATAAATCAATTATCCTATCGGAAATCGCCCCCGAATTTGGAAGAAAATTCTATCGGAAGTTGTAATAATTCAATCACCCCCGATCAGGCCCCCGATTGTCAGTCAGTCCCGTTTAATTGTAAGAGAGAATCAGAATCAGGATCATTCATTGACTAGAGTAGTCTCCCTTCCCTTAGAACAAGTTTACAAACAAGCACTTGGTAAATAACCGTTTTAACTACATCGTGTTTGATAACAGGGTATTAATTCTGCTGATGCTGGAGTATTAAGACTGCCATTAGCTGGATCGTATTCAATCACACCCTACAAAGTAGAATTTGAAACGAATAACCTGTACGATCCCGGACATGGTTGTCACAAGTCGTGGTATCGGAAACTGGGCACTTGATGATCCAGGATTCATTTCTCCAACATTTGCGAATCAATGAGTTACAAGAAAGCGATCACCTCTCTTTTTTAATACCTCAAATATCACTTTCGGTGATCGATTTATCAGAGAAATTATCGTATTGTGTCAGCGACCTTTGATAGAGTGAATACTCTTTCATTTGGGTTCATTGTGGTTTGTGGAGGGTGTGCGATTTCCACAGTCAATCTATAACTTGTTCTCTCACCCTGGCCCTGGAAAAATGGCTGGTACTGTGAATCGAGAATTTGTCTCCGTGTTTGTTGCAAGCTGCAAATTTTGCAAGTAGCTACAAAATGTAGCCTTTTTACTATGTGGAGAGTGGTAAGAGCATGTGAGGGCCACACCATTGTACACTCGCTTAGAACTGTGTTAGATTTCTTCAAAACTACGACTCCAGACAGCTTTCTGGCAGAAACGTCCTGTATTTTGGCACTGTCCATGCCAATTATCATTTCTCAGCAAAAAGATCTCAATTTGTTCTCGTTGACGAGATGTGTTGTCCTCAATACAATGTAAAACAATATCTTGTAGGGCCACAACTTGCATCTAACATGTCTAATTACATAAATTGTACTTTATGGACCTTGAATAACTAGTCAAATTAGTGTACAACTTGTAGCTGTGATAAAAATGTGCAACTTTCTTGTGTAAATTAATCTGAATAAATGCCAAATATTTTCGAAAAAAGGAATCTTTCGTCTCAGATGTTGTTGTGATTACATGTACATGTATGTCCAGCTACATTGATCTAACATGTTGTTTCATGCTTAACCATTTCAGGGGTGAGTTTGTCCAGTATTAACCCCTCTGACCCTGTGACTTAAGACAAGAAAGACCATGAACAGCCTACTCAAGTACAGGTTTGCCAGAAAGGGCGGTGATAAGCTCCAGCACGATGGAGAGAGTAACTCCTCCCATTCTAGTGATGGTCGACTCACTCCAGATGGAGATTCAGGTACACCTTGTATACCATAACAAGAGTTCAGGCCCCTTTTTTGCTCATGGGCCAAGTGCAATAAATGCAATCGTGACAAAATTCAATTACCAGTTTCGTGACTTTATGTGTAATGCACTGACTCAAAACTGCAGAAAAGTTAAACAGCATCATCCATGAAATGATGTTAAGAATGATTCATGTCCAAATGCTTTTACTGAATACATTGCCATTGCTCAATTATACTTGTGGGAAGGGAAGTAACTCTGATGAAAACAACGATCAGCCTTTTTCGGGCAGCCCATGTATTGTATCTTTCTGAACACAGGTTATGGTAAAGGTCTCTAATAATTCAATGACTTTCAGACCACCTTATAACTCAATCAAAGGAAAACAACAATATATTGCTGCCTGGTCTATATTATATCACTGGCCCTGTGGGGCTCATGGGGATTGACCCAGATCATGGTAAGAACAGGCCTCTGCCCCTCAAAGAGCTTGTCATAAGAGGCGACTAACTGGGGCATCCGTGGGGTTCCCGGTGTTAAAAGGAATAAGACCCTAGCCATGTGGTGTCCGAGTGTGAAAAGGAATAGGAAACAAACATCGTGATATGACTGAAATAGTGTTGAAAGTGAGGTTGAATCATATTCACACACTTATTATATCATAGACAACTTCAAAACTCTCCTGGAAGATTCTTAGTACTACTTGCAGAAGTGCACTGTCAGGGCTTTTACCCCTATGAACACTTAGGCCAAACAAAATAATATGTGTGTTTACTGTTACATGTACATGCATTTTGAAAATAGGGTAGGTAGGTAGGCTTTTTTCTTTTATTTACTCAAAAATTGTATGACATATTTTTTTAGGGTAGGTAGGCAAATCGCCAAAAAATTTGCAGGCCTTCAAGTGCCTCCTATATTTCCTATATTTTCGAGTCATTCCTATATTTTCTAGTCATTCCTATATTTTCCTATATTTTACTCAAAACCTCAGAGATTTCCTATATTTTGACTTTCTCTCA
>JAVTVY010043415.1:0-20117 GCA_036873755.1 Hanleya hanleyi | reverse complement strand
AAAGCATTCGACAGTGTTTGGCATGATGGCCTTTTATATAAATTAAAAATGGTTGGTGTTCCTCCTTTGTTCTATGGAATTATTGAAAGTATGTACACGAGTGTTACTTTGCAAGTCAAAATTGGCAATAATCTGTCAAATGAATTTCAATCTTTCGTTGGTGTAAAACAAGGGGACAATCTTAGTCCAAACCTTTTTAAAATATTTTTGTATGATCTGCCAGGTATCTTCGATGATTCCTGCTGTCCAGTTCATCTTAAAACAAGTAAAATAAGTAGCCTTCTATATGCCGATGACTTGGTGTTATTATCCGAGTCAAAGGAGGGCTTGCAAAATTCTATGAATAAATTAGGGGAATATTGTACCATGTGGAATTTAAATCTTAATATTGACAAAACAAAGGTTATGGTATTCACTAGATCCGGTAAATCAGTAAAGACAAATATTTCTTTTTGTGGGAATACTCTTGATCAAGTAAAGACATATAATTACTTAGGAACAACTTTTCATCAGTCCGGATCTTTCTCAGCTGCAAAACATGATGTATACAAAAAGGGGTTGAAATCTTATTTTCACCTGATCAAGTCCTTTGGAGTAACCACACCCAGCATAGATACCTCCTTACATGTTTTTGATCATACTGTAAAACCAGCGGCATTATATGGGGCAGAAATTTGGGGTTGTATGAATGGTAAACGATTGCTTCAGAAGGGTGATGGTTATCTTATGAGATCCCTTGAGGACATTCCCTCCGAGAAACTTAATCTTAAATTTTGTAAATATATTTTAGGTGTACACTCTAAAGCCAGTAATGAAGCTGTTCGTGGAGAACTCGGCAGGCTACCAATTACCTTTGATATCCTTAGGTCTCAAGCCTGATATTGGTCAAGAATCGAATCCTTACATGATGATAGCCTTTTAGCTGAGGCTTATTCTTTATCATGTGATCTATATGGTGAAAGTGCTCAGTCTTGGGTGGGGGATATGGAAGCTTTATTTTCTACTTTGAATATATCTCATTTATCCCCTAGAAATGTTTGTATAAGTCCTAAGTGCTTATCGAAACAAGTATCACGTTGTCTAGCGGAGAAATATCGTTATTTATGGAAATGTAAAATTGAACTCTCTAATTCTTGTGCTAATATGCTTACAGATGTGAAACAGTTTCATAATCAGTTCTCCGGTGTGAAACTTAGGACCTATCAACTTTTTAAGTCTCATTTTCATAGGGAAACCTATCTTAATACTATTAAGTGTGCTGAATATAGACAGGAATTATCTAGATTCAGGCTAAGCTGTCATAGATTATCTATAGAACATGGGCGGTATAATAATACACCTATTAACGATAGAACTTGTTCCTTCTGTCCAAATGAGATCGAAGATGAATTTCATGTATTAATTAATTGTAATAAATATAGTAATATTCGCCTTTCTTTAAACGAAACAGCAAGCAAATCTTGTGCAAATTTTAACTTGTTGTCGTCCCCAAACCAGTTTATCTGGCTGCTTAGCAGTGGTAACTCTGAGGTGTGTTTTGCACTATCAAAATTTATTTGTCATGTTATGGTCTTGCGACGTGAGTCTGAACTTTCCGGGTAGCTTTATTTGTACATGTATTATATAATAACATGTCTCATAAACGCTAGTTAGCCTTTGATCCTCATAATGGTAAACAGATCTCAGTGTTGGAGAAATTTGTAACTTTATTGTGTGTTGTACATGTTTGTTTGAATCAATTGTATCAAAGAAAGGGGGGAGGGGTATTGATTGTACGCTCCACGTGGGCACCTGATTGGTTAATAAATTCTATTCTATTCTATTCTATTCTATTCTATAAAGTCCTATATGTACAGACACCACCACCACCACCGGGATAGGACTCAAAAGGTCACGAAAGTTCATATAAAGTCCAATATGTACAGACACCACCACCACCGGGATAGGACTCAAAAGGTTACGAAAGTTCATATAAAGTCCTATATGTACAGACACCACCACCACCACCACCACCACCGAGCGACTTGTGACGTCATCTGTCGTGTTAACCACTCGTGGCCCTGGTGACAAAAACTGGAACTAGTGCGAGATAACTCCGGACTGTCACGTAACCCGACAGTGATCTTTGTCGCATCATTATTAATATCCGCCATTGTAAAAGTGCATCTGACCTTATTTAAAACGCTTCATAACCCGACTATGTAGTATATACGGATCGACCACGAAATTACCAAAGATGAATGATAGAGTTAAACATCGACATTCGGCTAAAGTGATATGACTCTATTTGCCAACAGGGGGCGTCGTTTCATACGTCATCATCGGAGTTATCTCCCACTAGTTCCAGTTTTTGTCACCAGGGCAATGAGTGGTCAATACGACCGAACATGGAAAAACCCTGATGTAAGATGAGGACCCGGATGTAAGATGAGGACCCGGATGTAAAACTACAATACCCAGGGAAGTGACCTTTGACCCTGCGCTACTCGGAAGTGACGTTATCGTACGCAGGCACACACACATACATACGCGGTGCACCCTATACCCTATAGCCCGTAGGGCATAGGGTACACTAGGGTGTGGGTGCACCGCGTATTTGACCCCGTCTTAGAAAGACCCACGGAATGTGCCGTTAAAAGAATACAAGTAGTGGCCTAGTTACCCCCACTGAATGGCAGCTTCCACACCTTTATAGAACAATTACATATCGCGACTTGCATTCGTGGAAACAGAAGAACGTGTTATTTCTCGTGTTGCCTTGTTGTAACGTATGTCGCCAATATGTTGTATTCTTCATTGTAGTGAACAAGCTCCAACCGGACAAGCAAAGAGGGACAAAAGCACGAGGAAAAGCCCTTGTGATGGAGTCTTACCTGACTATTTCTTAGCATAAATTTCAAGATTTTCTTTTAAAATTATCTTGTTTTTTTTCATTTCATGTTCGTCCTCACTCGCCTCCTGGGTAGGAGGGAGAGACAGAGAGAGAAAGGGGGGGGGGGGGCTTAGGGCGTTATTGACCTACTTACAACCGGTGACGTCAACAGGTCACTTTCGGCTGACCTTTGTGAAGTCACTCCCGGTTCCGGTCACGTGATCGGAAGTGCACAATAGTGGAAATGCGCACAATAGCGGAAATCATGCGCAGGGTTAAAGGTCACTTTATGTCACATGACCGGAACCGGAAGTGACTTCACAAAGGTCAGACGGAAATGATCTGTTGGGGCCACCTGTCGGAAGTAGGTCAATAACGCTGTAACTCCCCTTTCTATACTACTCTCTGGTAAACATATTCACGTGTAAACTGGATGGAAAATCGAAAGTAGTAATCGAGGCGGACACTGGGCTCCAGGTTAGGACTTTCGTCTCCTGGAAGTCAGTGTCCCAGGACATCCAAATCCAGACCTGAATGCAACACGGACAATCACATCCAGATCTTAGTGTCTTGGGACACTTACGTCTAGACGCGAGTGTCCCCCGGACACTGGATTCATGGGGCCACCGTTTCCGTCACACCGGGATATATGTATTACACATTTTTTTAGTTAAAGCAATTGATCTGCATTTCCTAATGTTAATCTCATAGGAGTCGTGCCCCAGTTATGGGCGAGGACAGTCAGCTGTGACGCAGGACTGCCCACGTTGATCTATAATTACAGGACATTTACTGGTGACCGAATTAAGTGGAGGTCCCAGAGTTTTTTTTTAATGTTGTAATCTCTCACTCCTCTGCCATTAGGTATATTCCTTTGTTTCGTTGCGCGCGATAGTCGTTTCTCAAGTAAAACCCCTGGAGTACAAGAGTAGTAGGGCCTACGGAGATGTCGAGCCACAAGTCTATCGGGGTGGTCATGATTTATGTCCAAGTTCCCTCAATAACGCATCGAGGGGAAGACTTAAAAGCAAGAAGAGATAGCTTGTCAAAACGTCACGATACAGGATTCCCCCTCGGGTCTACTGAAAGTGAACGATGTCTGGTCTTAATACCACGATGAGCAGATATAGACCTATACACGGTCAACCTTGAAGTGTTTTCCTCAATTTCCCGTTTCGTCAAGCCATTTATGCCTGTTGATTCCCATCACTATGCTATTGCTTCCAAACATCGAAGTTCGTAGTGAAGCGACGATTATCCTCAGGCCATCGTCTTAACCTATCAGACCTGGGGGTCCTTTTGCCCTTTGCCCCCCCCCCCCCCGCCAAATTACAAAAATGTCTATCTTATCTCCGAAATGACAAACTTGAGAGTAAACTTCTTGACGGAGTCCATTTTTTGTCCTGTTGGTCATAAAGTGTGGGATCAAAGCTCCTCTTGCAGAATATATCCCGAAAACAAAAAAATCACTTTCGGCGAGAAGTAGCTGGTTCATTACTCAATTGTATTAAAGAAGAATTCGAAGAGAAGCAGATCAGTAACCTTCTCATTTATGACTTTGCTCGACAAAACGATTGGCGCGGGATAAGCGTATGGTACCCGCATGGAGCAACATTTGTAAATGATCTACTAACAACAGACAGCGATTTACTCTCATTCAAAAATTTCAATTCAAAATACAATATACAAACTAACAATTTTCTTCTTTACTTCGCAATCATGGTCAATGTCAAGTCGTATCTGGCAGAAGTCCCAACTATGAAAATAGAGACATTGATGAAACGCGAAAGTCCTCAGAACAAAATTGATAGATCGAAAATGCCTAAAGTTTGTGTATAAAATGCTTTTGGATCATGTCAAGTTAGGCTCATTAAACGACCAGATGGAGTGACAGGACGATCTAGAGAGGGAAGAAGAGGAGAGTGATATTAATCGGCAAGAGGTATATCAATCTGTGTGGAAAGCCTTATCAGAAACTCTGTTACAATACTTGGAATTTTAGTCAGCAATCACTTCTTAGAAAAAATGGCACAGAATAACGTCAGCAAACTGTACTTTCTGTTCGGAAGAGAAAGAAACCATAATCCATTTGCTTTGGAAATGTCGTTTTGTGCAAATCATATGGAAAGACTTTTTTCATGGGGTAAAATATTGAATTTACTACAAGATAGGTTAACTGGGACAGAAGTAATTCTGTGGAAAGCAGACAAAAAGGCATGTCTCCTAAGCCATATTGTCTTATTGATAAAAAAAAGTATTTACACCTCAAGCCAGTGCTCCAGTACTTTTTATTCCGAATTTTCGATATCGGAAATTGAATTCCCGATATCGGAAATTGCAATTCCCGGTATCGTAAATAGAATTTCCGATATCGGGAATTAGAATTTTCCATATCGGAAATTCAGTGACAATTTCCGATATCGGGAATAGAATTTCCCATATCGGGAATTCAGTTTCCCATATCGGAAATAGAATTTCCCATATCGGAAATTGTCACCGAAAGCTCTGGAAGCTTTACAAAACTTAGAGTTGCAATTTCCGATATCGGAAATTCGGTGACAATTTCCGATATCGAAAATTGCATTTCCGATATCGGAAATTGAATTTCCGATATCGGGAATTGAATTGAAATTGAATTCCCGATATCGGATTTAAAATTTCCGATATCGGAAATTCATGACCTTAAATTTCCGATATCGGAAATTGAATTCTCGATATCGGAAATTCAATTTCCGATATCGAGAATTGCAATTTTCGATATCGAAAATTGAATTTCCGATATCGAGAATTCAATTTCCGATATCGGAAATTTAAGGTCATGAATTTCCGATATCGGAAATTTTAAATCCGATATCGGGAATTCAATTTCCGATATCGGAAATTCTCGAATAAAAAGCACTTTGGCTTGCCATATAATTGGACAGCAGCAGCAAGATCGGCACTTTTCTGAACAAAACATTTCGAAGAATTCATTGCCAAAAAGGACAACAAAAAGAAGCTTTCGAGAAAAAGTGGGGTCCCCGGGCAGACCTTGACACTTAACTAATATATGCAGCGTAGAAATATGTTATAAGATCGCCATTTTTTTTGTTTTTCATCAGTATTTGTATGCAAATAAATGACCTATAAATCATTAAAATACCACACTACAGCATTCCAAAGTACAAACATCAAACCAAAGTTTCAATCAACAAAAGGGTACCGTATTTATTTATTCTTCTCATAACCGTCTTCCTCTCTGTCACGTGAGAATGTGGCGGAAAATGTAGAATCGTGACCTAATGTAAGAATAAATGCCCAATGGTTCGTCCAGGGTTTACTAATAAGAATGAAGAAAAAAAAAAATTCTCAGGGACCCGGAAGTTCAGACATGCTGATCGGGGAGTCCTGTAAAAATGGACGTTGGAAAACATACAGTGACTGAGAGTGATTGTGGTAAGATTTTCTTCCTCACACACAGAAGAGCGGCACTTTCTCTCCAAATGTATAGAGGGCGCTGCGACTTTTTTCTACCGCTATACGAACGTGGAAGAGCGGAAGGTCTGTATAAGGACGTGTTCCCGCCGAAACGAAGCAGTATTTCCAAACCTTATTAACGAATGATACCCGTCCGGTTTTCTAGCAGGGGCAGAAGACTGGAGGTTATACCAAACATTCACAATCGGCTATAATTATAACAACATTCTTATTTATAATATTTAGTAACTTACTTGTTTATTTATTTAATTATTCATGTACTTAATAAATTATTGTTATTGATCATGTCTGACTTAGATCACGATAGTGCCTGTCTGTGCCAAAGAATAACACAAAAAAACTATAAAAAAAAAACCCCACAGAAAACACGAAACCACAAACTCTTCTATTCTCTGTAACACAGGCACAGCACACTGAAGACCACAGACGGGCTAGGCCAGACCTGAAACAGAACACGGATGACGACTACAATTATTAAACAGCACTTTGAGTGACAACACCCCGGAAAGACGTCCTGAACTGACAAAATCAACTCTCCATCACAAGACCAGACGCGCAACGCCTGAGATGCCACTGAACTGACGATTGTTTAATGCAGAATATGATCCCATGACTTTCAAGCAATATAGGACACAGCCTGCCATCCTGTACACCGATACGCACTTCAAGCACTGTTACAGGCACAGATTTCTGGAAGAACCCGCCTATGGTTCTCCCAGTATTTTCTGGACGGCTTTGTGTTTATGGAGGGGAACAAAGACAAAGGAATCACCCCCGCGACTACAATGCATAATGCACACATATTTACCAGTATAACCTAATCAAAACTTGACCGACGAACTTGTACATAGTCAATTCTTCTCTTCTATTTATATTTCCCTCCGCTCTCTCCTTGTTATTTATTTATTTTAAAATACAGCGCTTGTAAATATCTTAAATGAACAAAGAAATGTAACTTGAAATTAAAATAAAACATTGAGTTGATGTGCCGCGAAATCCGTATGGAAAGCGGCCCTTAAACTACAGTTTCAATGAATGAAACGAAGCAGATGAATAGAAATTACGAGGTTGGAGTATCGTCAAATATTGGGGGAAGAAAGAATACAGAAGGCCGCCGCCGGACTGGAGAAAAGCCGTAGTCATGTCGCCGAAGAAATAGCACAGAAGTCCGGGCCGAGTTCACTTTATTCCTATCTCTACCTGTTTCGATCGTATTGCACAGTCGTGTGGGCTTAGCTCTGCGAATTGAGATATGAACGTCTAGCGTAGACAGCCTGGCCAGTGTTCAAATAAAACTGTAACTTCGTCTCCACCTGTTTCGACCGTGTTGCACAGTCGTGCGGGTTAGGATTATAGCCGCAGCCGGTAGGGGACTGTTGTATTGCCCTCGGCCGATATTATTTTTTCTGTGAAGGGGCTTGCAGTTATACTGAATTAATCAAAGATCCTACATAAACAATTATTCATGCGCACATTTACTTCTTCACACAACTCATCGGCTTAAGGCTAGGAGCTAACATTCATTCATGCTTACAATCACACGTCACTGGCTCAATGCTAGGACTTGATATTCATACATGTAGCCCGCACATTCTGTGAGCCTACGAGTCTACCACGTGGACTCATCAGCATAGGTTGGAGCTCTTGCGCGTAGGGAGATAGGATTCGGTCCCTTTGGCGGAATTGTGCTCGAAATGTGAACAGCAAAATTGTGATTTATCGGAGCAAAACTGGATTAAAACTGATTAACTCCGTGGCAGATTCAACGATTTGTGTTGTACGAGGCAGCCGGGAGACAGTTGGATGTCAGTGAGTGGCTCTTTAAGTGACCATTGTGATAGAGTAATTATTTTGGCGAAGACCGTAGTTACCAAAGTGGACAAACTGTTGTTGTTGTACAATCTTCGTGGAAATTTGATTCTATGGAGGCCTGCTATCATCGAAACAATTCCTCTGTAAATTGATTCCTAATGGACAGTTGTTGGTAAAGGATTAGTCATATCAGGGAGCTTCAAAGAAGCTTTGTTACCACCAAGTCTATTAACTGAAGTTGAAAATGCTTGTACGGTGGTCTGGCGATACCAAATGAACTACTTGGAAATCTCTATGGAACGTTATTATGGGCGAGCTGACTCTCAAGGTATGTACAGATACAGAATAACTGTGGTACAATATATATGGAAGCCCATTACCTGTAATTGAACTTTTCTGCCGAAGTTTTGTTTCTGTCTATGCTGTATGGAAGCCCGATAGACATTTCTGCATGAACTGTGTTGATATGAAGTCGCAGTAAATTGTTGACAGACTTTATTTTAGTTAAGCCCATATTTACCTGCCGAGAAACGGTGAATGTGCTGAACTACTGCCATCTTCTTTAGTCGACAGAAGACTGAGTGCTTTATCGTGATTCATATTGGTGATATTATATTTCCTTAGGAGAATCGTGTGATTCGCGAGTGCTATTCCTACGGAAGCCTGTTATATCCACATTAGCGATTCCTACGGCAGCTTGTTATATCAACATTCGCGAGTACTATTCCTACGGAAGCCTGTTACATCTATATTCGCGAGTGCTATTCCTACGGAAGCCTGTTACATCTATATTCGCGAGTGCTATTCCTACGGAAGCCTGTTATATCCACATTAGCGATTCCTACGGCAGCTTGTTATATCAACATTCGCGAGTACTATTCCTACGGAAGCCTGTTACATCTATATTCGCGAGTGCTATTCCTACGGAAGCCTGTTATATCAACATTCGCGAGTGCTATTTCTACGGAAGCCTGTTATATTGATAAACACAAATGCTACTTATATGGAGGTCTGTTTGATTCACTAATTGCGTGTGATATCAAGCTACGAAAGCCTGTTGGGTGTGCATCGGCGTGTGTAGACCAAAAGGTTAGCGGATTATCGTGACGCATTGTGTAGTTCCAGTGAGGAGGATCATCAGCAGCTGCTCCGTACCTGCATAGATACTGTAGGCCTATGCACTCTCACATGTCATTGTGTTGTCTCTCATTGCTTTTTTTTATTGCTCATGAGCCATTTTCTTTTCCTGTTGTAATAAACTGTTCGATTTCTTTCATTGTATGTCATTGTTGAGCTTGATTAATTACTGCACCGAAAGCCTGGGTTACAAATGGCGAGCTTGCCAGGATTTTAATTTCTGTACAGTTTGTCAATCTGCTCACATGCCAACATTTTTGTTTTACTGTGATTTTTCATGCTTATTACTGTGTATGCTGATGAATGTAGTTTTATATGCATTTCACTGAATGTCCTTTTACAACATTCCTATATCATTGCACTGTTTTGTATATGCCCAAAACTCTTATTGAATCAGTCAATTCACTTAGAGAGCCACCCCTGAATTTTCCACCATGTCTCTCACACCTCTGCAACATTATGCTCGAGACTGGTGTAAGAAAGAGGATTTTCTCCTTGAAAGAACTCTGCTACTTGCGGGTGATGTGACATACCTGCCTACGAGAGCTCTGTTGTCTTCACTGACTTCAAAATTCCGGAATTTGGAGGAAGTGGTCAGACGTGAGGATATTATCGAGAGGAATGAAATGACCTTGTTGCTCTGTGTGTTTGATCAAAGTATCAGCCGATGGATGGTGCCGAATGAAACCATTCGACTTGAATTGGGTGAGGAAGAGGTTAGTCTAGCTGTCGTCTGGCCTAACGTTGGTTTTGGGAGACGAATTGGAACCAGCGAGAGACTGTCTGTACGCGAGCTACAGACAGAAAATGGATGGGAGGATTCTGTACGTGACACCTTTCCTCTATCTGCAAACAGCCGTGGCCATCGGACTGACAGCGAGGATTTGCCGACCATTCTAACCAAATGTACTCTGGCCGCCAGCTACCGGAAACTTCGATTTTTCTCTGGAAAAAGTAGCCCGGCAAAAGATGAAGAACCCTATGAGACCTGGATTGCTCAACTTGAAGGCCAGTGGGATGAATGGGCTGGCTTGGATGATGTCGAGAAACGGAAAAGGATCCGGGAGTCACTGCGCTCTCCTGCTCTTGATGTTATCAATGATTTGAAACAGGAGAAACCCCGAGCGACATCAAAAGACTACCTGATAGCCCTTGACATGGCTTATGGGAGTACAGAAACTGGTGAGGAGTTATTCATCCGCCTTCACAGTATGTGTCAACTTGAAGGAGAACTGCCGTCAACTTTTCTGACCAGACTTCAGGGAACTATCAGGCTAGCAGTCCTGAAGAAAGCCATCTCTGTTGACGAAGTTAATCGTATTCGACTGGGACAGTTCATCAAGGGTGTATTATATGACGAACTGCTATTGGTTAGTCTACATTTGGGGGATCAACTAGCTGACCCACCTACCTACCTGACATTGCTAAATATGGTGAGAAAACAAGAGCGTGAACTTGAAGTCAAGTCCACTAGCCGAGCCAAAGGAGGGAAATCAAGCAAAGCTCCCAAAGCTACATTTCTAGCTCACTCAGCTGATACAACTGAACGTGACGATAATGCAGATGTCAAGAAGTGGCAAAGATGGCAGAATAAAGTCGGTCAGTTGGAGGCAGAAAATCGCCAGCTGCGCTCTGACGTGGATAGGCAGAATGCAAAGCATGAGAGAAAACATGAACAATGGCCGACTAATCCCCCAGAACCACCTGCTCAAGACATTGGTTACCCATATCGTCAAGACGCGAGACCCAGCAATGGTGGAAGAATGAACTTTTGTTTCAACTGTGGACAACTCGGACAGATGAAGCGGGTCTGTAACAACCCAGCTGACTATGAGACCGTTAATAGGAAGTTGCTTGAGCACATATTCTCTCAGGGAAACGGCAGAGGGCGCCGGCAGCGGGGCAGCCAGGAGCCCGAGAACCACTAGCCCCAAAACAGGAAAAACCCGTAACTTTGGTGCCCGGGACAGATATACCCGAAGGCTTAGTTGGAGACCATATATTGGAAAACTGCTTTGTTGATGGCCACGAGGCAAGATGCCTCTTGGACAGCGGTTCCCAGGTTACCATAGTTGTAGAGAGCTTTTTCAGGAAATTAAACAGAGATCTGCATCCTATGGAAGACCTTCGTCTTTGGCATGGTGGCGATGGACAGATGCCTTATCTTGGATGGACACAGCTCAACTTGGGGTTTCACAAAAGTTTCAGTGGTATTGAAAGTTCGTTTGAAACCACCGCGCTGGTCATTCCAGATGGAAGGAGAGCCAGCTCATGCCCTGTTATCATCGGAACCAGTGCAGGCATTTTTCGTGACTGCTATAACGCCTGTAAGAAAGTTGCCGGGGAGAAATATTTGCAAAGACTGAACATTCACCCAGTATGTGCTATGGCGTACAAGGACGTTGAGGCAAAGAAAAGTGCCAATGATGATGGCACCGTTGCTGTGGCTAAGCTGAAAAACTCTGTTACCTTACCACCGGGACAGTCTCGCAAAGTTACTGGGATTGTGCGCCAAAAACTAGCCAAGAAGAAAGTTGTACTGATCGATATTCCTAGCAGCGATCTGCCAGTTGGAATTTCTGTAGTGAGCTACCTGACAGAAGTGCCAGGTAAACAGTGGTACAAAGTCAAAGTAGAGCTAGTCAACAGCTCTGACCATGCAGTCACCGTCCCTACAAATAGAGTGATTGCTGACATCACGATCCCTGAATGGCACAAGAGCTTTGACCCATCGCAGTTTACCGCTAGTGAATCTTGCGCAGCCAGCAGCAATACTGCTACTGTTGAGAAACCATCTCATGCAACGTCTGACGAAAGTGATGACTGGTTTGCCAAGTTGCCGTTCAAATGGGGTCCTGTATCACAAGAATGGAAACAGAGAATCTCCTCCAAAATGAAAGACAGAGCGCAGGTCTTTTCCAAGGGCGACTGGGATCTTGGTCTGACAGACCAACTAGTTCACAGCATTAATCTATCGGACGATACTCCATTCAGAGAGCGGTCCAGAAGGATTGCACCAGCAGACTTAGATGATTTACGACGCCATTTGCAAGAGTTGATGGACATTGGGGTAATCAAAGAATCCAAGAGCCCCTATGCGTCACCAATTGTATTGGTCCGAAAAAAGAACAAAGATCTTAGGCTGTGTGTTGACTACAGAACTCTAAACTCTCGCACTATCCCTGATCAGTATGCAGTTCCACTTATTCAAGAAGCCATTGACTGCCTCAACGGTTCTAGCTGGTTTACTGTGATAGATCTGAAATCCGGATTCTACCAGATTCCTATGAAGGAAGAGGATAGAATCAAGACAGCATTCACTTGTCCTCTCGGTTTCTACGAGTTTCAGCGTATGCCTCAGGGGATCAAAGGGGCACCTGCAACTTTCCAAAGACTTATGGAGCAATGCATGTCAGGCATCAACATGAAAGAAGTCCTGGTGTATATGGACGATTTGATTGTATTCTCTTCTAGTCTGGAAGGGATGGAAACCCGGCTCATGCACGTACTGGATCGATTGGCTGCCTATGGACTCAAAGTGTCCCCTGAAAAATGTCAGCTATGTTGTACGTCAGTGAAGTACCTCGGACATATTGTGTCGAAGAGCGGAGTTCATACGGATCCGGATAAAATCAGTGCCCTCCAGACCTGGCCCCAGCCGACGAATGTAAAGGAACTCCGGTCATTTTTGGGATTCGCCGGTTACTATAGGAGGTTCATTGGTAACTTTTCTGCTATAGCAAAACCCCTGAATCAGTTAACCGTTGGATGTGTCTACCCCAGAAAGCGAGGGAGTCCACCTCGAAAGAGACCCCAGATCCAAATGCTAGGAGTGCTAGTGAGCCTTTTGGACAGCTATGGACACCAGAATGTGACCAAGCATTCCAAGTACTGAAAGAAAAACTTACAACTGCACCAGTTCTGGCCTTTGCAGATATCACCAAGCCATTTGTTGTGCATGTGGACGCTAGTAGGGATGGCTTAGGAGGCGTTCTATGTCAAGAGCAGGATGGCCAGCTTCGACCAGTAGCTTATGCGAGCCGAGGCCTCACAAAGTCAGAAAAGAACTATCCGGCTCACAAGCTAGAATTTCTAGCTCTGAAATGGAGTGTTACTGACCAGTTCCGTGACTATCTATACCTGGCCAAGGACGTCAAGGTACTAACGGATAACAATCCATTGACATATGTCCTTAGCTCGGCGAAACTCGACGCAACAGGCCATCGTTGGCTTGCGGCCCTGGCAAATTTCAACCTGACCATCTCTTACCGACCCGGATCAACAAATGTAGATGCTGATGCATTATCAAGAAGACCCCATGGCGATGGTCAGGTAACAGACTCTGATAAATTGCAAGAGATCACAGCCAGACTCAGTGGACAGTTGAGAGAACCTGATCATGTGTATCCCAAGGATGTCATCAATGCCATCTCCCAGGGCCATTATGCAACACCGAACTTGCGCCCTGGGGCAGCTCAGCCTGATGTGTTTGATGGAAATAACACTCTGCCAATGGTGCAGTGTCTAACAACTAGTGTTGATGCAGTTCCAAAGAACTATGCCACTGCTGGATCGAACTTGAGTACCATGGACTGGAAGTTTCATCAAGCACAAGATAGTGACATTCGGCTTGTCGTCGAGATAGTACAGGCTGGCAAAAAGCCCGTTTCAACTGATGCTCACCATCCTGGTGTGAAACTTATGCTGAGGGAATTCGACAAATACCAGCTAAAGGATGGTGTGCTATACAGGAAAATCCAGACACCTTTAGGAAATGAAAACCTTCAACTTGTTTTACCAGAACCATTCAGGGAACAAGCCATGCTTGCTTTGCATGATGAATCTGGACACCTTGGATTCGAAAGGACACTTCAACTGGCGAGAGCACGATTCTATTGGCCGAAGATGGCATCCAACATTGAAACATGGATAAAACAGTGTCCCAGGTGCGTCGCTAGAAAGACACTGCCCAAGGTTGCTGCTCCACTGGTGAACATCAGGACAAGTTCCCCTATGGAGCTAGTGTGTATGGACTTTTTGTCACTTGAAAATGATCGGGCGAACTACAAAAACATTCTTGTAATTACAGACCACTTTACAAGATACGCCCAGGCCATTCCCACCAGAGATCAAACGGCCCGTACGGTAGCGAAAGTCTTATGGGAAAACTTCAGTGTTCACTATGGACTACCGCAACGCTTACACTCTGATCAGGGCAGAGACTTTGAAAGTCGGGTTATCCAGGAACTTACAAGAACGTTGGGCATCAAAACGTCCCATACAACGCCCTATCACCCTCAAGGTGATCCACAACCTGAACGTTTCAATAGGACATTAATGAACATGCTTGGTACTTTGAGGGATGAGAAAAAGGAACGTTGGAGTAGTCATGTAGCTGCGTTGGTACACGCATATAATTGTTCCCAACATGACAGCACCGGATTTTCGCCATATGTCCTCATGTTCGGGAGGGAGGCAAGGCTTCCATTAGACCTGGCATTTGGAGTATCCCCAGATAATATCACTCAGCAAGATCATGCCCAATATGTTCAGCAATTGAAACAACAGCTGAGGGATGCTTACAAGCTGGCGAGCAGCAAATCTGATAACTCGGGTGCATCCAATAAGAAACGGTACGACAAAAAAGTTCGTGGCAATGCATTCTCTGCCGGTGACAGAGTTCTGGTCAGGAATGTTGGCTTACAAGGCAAGCACAAGTTAGCCAATGTGTGGAAGCCAGAGGTTTATGTAGTCCAAGAAAGAGTCCACAACGATGCTCCTGTCTACCGTGTGAAACCGGAATCCGGTGGAGGAATTGTGAGGACCCTTCACAGGAACATGTTGCTGCCAATTGGATATCTGCGTGACGATGATTCACCCCGTGCGCCAGCTAAACAACGCCGACCGCATACCCGACAATATGTGAAGCAAGCGGGTAGCGACTCTTCATCCGGTTCAGAGTCTGAAAATGAACTTACCTTACTTCTGCCAGTAGCTCAGGCTCTTGCTCCGAACATGTCAGACACATGTATTCGTCAGTCAAACTTGAATGGTGAGGCTCCAGAATTTGTCCCAGGAAGGGTCATTCAGCACCATACAAGCAGTAACAGCCCTACACCACTTGTACTGCCGTCCGTGGAATCTGAAATCGCAGAACCAGCAGACTCTGGACAGCTTCAGGATTCACAACCAAAATTGGTTGAAGCAGATCGTGCAGAGGAGCTCAGCGGAACAGATCCTTCTCCTGAAGTGTCTGAAACAATTCCTGTACCGGAACAGGGTGAACCAAACACAGTGATTGAATTAGTGCAGCAGGAGGCCGCATCAGAACCTGCTCCTTCGAGGCGTTCAGCAAGAACTGTGAAAGCTCCGCCACGATTCACGTACGATAGACTTGGTGAGGCTACTTATCATAAGTTGCAAGCCAGCTGTGCACACCCTCGTCGAGAGGGAATGTTTACCAAACTCGCCCAGAGAATCTTTGCGCGTTAGAAACTGTCTGCTCCGGGACGAAGCAGATTTGAGGGGGGAGTGTGTAGCCCGCACATTCTGTGAGCCTACGAGTCTACCACGTGGACCCATCAGCATAGGTTGGAGCTCTTGCGCGTAGGGAGATAGGATTCGGTCTCTTTGGCGGAATTGTGCTCGAAATGTGAACAGCAAAATTGTGATTTATCGGAGCAAAACTGGACTAAAACTGATTAACTCCGTGGCAGATTCAACGATTTGTGTTGTACGAGGCAGCCGGGAGACAGTTGGATGTCAGTGAGTGGCTCTTTAAGTGACCATTGTGATAGAGTAATTATTTTGGCGAAGACCGTAGTTACCAAAGTGGACAAACTGTTGTTGTTGTACAATCTTCGTCGAAATTTGATTCTATGGAGGCCTGCTATCATCGAAACAATTCCTCTGTAAATTGATTCCTAATGGACAGTTGTTGGTAAAGGATTAGTCATATCAGGGAGCTTCAAAGAAGCTTTGTTACCACCAAGTCTATTAACTGAAGTTGAAAATGCTTGTACGGTGGTCTGGCGATACCAAATGAACTACTTGGAAATCTCTATGGAACGTTATTATGGGCGAGCTGACTCTCAAGGTATGTACAGATACAGAATAACTGTGGTACAATATATATGGAAGCCCATTACTTGTAATTGAACTTTTCTGCCGAAGTTTTGTTTCTGTCTATGCTGTATGGAAGCCCGATAGACATTTCTGCATGAACTGTGTTGATATGAAGTCGCAGTAAATTGTTGACAGACTTTATTTTAGTAAAGCCCATATTTACCTGCCGAGAAACGGTGAATGTGCTGAACTACTGCCATCTTCTTTAGTCGACAGAAGACTGAGTGCTTTATCGTGATTCATATTGGTGATATTATATTTCCTTAGGAGAATCGTGTGATTCGCGAGTGCTATTCCTACGGAAGCCTGTTACATCTATATTCGCGAGTGCTATTCCTACGGAAGCCTGTTATATCCACATTAGCGATTCCTACGGCAGCTTGTTATATCAACATTCGCGAGTACTATTCCTACGGAAGCCTGTTACATCTATATTCGCGAGTGCTATTCCTACGGAAGCCTGTTACATCTATATTCGCGAGTGCTATTCCTACGGAAGCCTGTTATATCCACATTAGCGATTCCTACGGCAGCTTGTTATATCAACATTCGCGAGTACTATTCCTACGGAAGCCTGTTACATCTATATTCGCGAGTGCTATTCCTACGGAAGCCTGTTATATCAACATTCGCGAGTGCTATTTCTACGGAAGCCTGTTATATTGATAAACACAAATGCTACTTATATGGAGGTCTGTTTGATTCACTAATTGCGTGTGATATCAAGCTACGAAAGCCTGTTGGGTGTGCATCGGCGTGTGTAGACCAAAAGGTTAGCGGATTATCGTGACGCATTGTGTAGTTCCAGTGAGGAGGATCATCAGCAGCTGCTCCGTACCTGCATAGATACTGTAGGCCTATGCACTCTCACATGTCATTGTGTTGTCTCTCATTGCTTTTTTTTTATTGCTCATGAACCATTTTCTTTTCCTGTTGTAATAAACTGTTCGATTTCTTTCATTGTATGTCATTGTTGAGCTTGATTAATTACTGCACCGAAAGCCTGGGTTACATACAAATTTCCTAGACTGGTTGACCACCGGCTTGAGGCTAGGGTCTACATATCCACACAGTTAATCATATACACAACTCACCGGCATAAGGCTAGGGGTTGGTCACGGTCTCATTTCTAGGGCTTGATATTCATACATATTACATATACTGGGTGACTGCCGGCTTCAGGCTTGGGTCTATCCATACATATACCTATATACATACAGCTTCCCACAAACTTGTATATAAGTGATATAAACCACTGCCATCCATTTATCAACATTGCTCCATAGAGTAGTGGGGAAAGAGGGTTACTAGACCATGTGTGGACTGTGTAGCCTTGATCTCTTAGCTTGATGATTCGTCCTTGGAGCCGGGCCGCTGAGTGAGTCGCTCTTGAGCGAGATCGCTGAAGCCTGGGGTCCGCTCCTACGAGGACTGCCGTCTGCTGCCGTGGTTAGCCGTGCAGTTGACTACTGCGCGGCCATGGAAGCTTTATGGGAGTAATCGGACCACAGGTAAACACATGCAGGTCAACGGCAATGAAAACATGCAGTGGTTCTTTATAAGTTTGATGTTTTGTCTGCCCATCAAAGACAAGGTCATGTAATGTTGTCCATGCGGTATCTCCAGCTCCATGGTATGGATTGGTACCAAACTTACTCGCGGGGCAACGAGGAACCCTGTCAGAAGTCAAGGTCACAGTAGGCCTACCTCAAAACTGAATCCAGTTTAACAGACTATATTGTAAGGTTAGACTATTCAGAGTTCTCTCCTACATGTATATGGCATTTGCCCTGTGGGGTTTTCTTCCCTGGTTCATACATGAAAACAGCTACATTCAGCCGGTTTTGAAATAAAAACCATGCATTTACTAATTCAAGTGAGAGAGGTGTCCTGGATGAACTTTATATTTGTTCAGTAACTCAAGAATAAAGGCATTTGCGTACACTTCGCCATTCATAAGATGGCTTGCGAATAGTGTGTCGCCATTATGGCGGAGCGATATCCGATACTTTACCGTATACTGTTCGGTCTTCATTCGGCGATATAATTCTTCATTCTTTCATCAATATAATATTGATGGAAGACTTTTTCAGAAAATAAGTCTGAAACGCACAAAATGTAAGTGGGGAAAGTAGTAGTAAAAGCGTATATACGCACCTGTCCAGGGTCAAAGTTCACTTCAATGGTAATTGACATCTCCGGGAATGTCTCAGTCCTATCTTGCTCTGTCAAGGTTATAGCCTTTAAGGGTAGAAGAGAAAGCTCCATGCATAGCAATACATGCAACGGGAGAAGGGGTATCCCCTTGGTCCTGGTGGGAGTCGAGTGAGTGAGTGAATAGGGTTTAACGTCGCTTTCAACATTTTCCCAGCTATATCACGACGGGGAAGGGAAGGGGGGGAGGGGGAGGGGCAGGGGCACCTACTTGTAACAGAGCAGATCTAATACTGCCATTTTATAGTGCTGTCCCACTGAAATATCATGCCGTGGTGGGAGTCGAAGCCGCAATGCGTGCATCAAAGGCTGGCACGTTATCCATTCAGCTTCGAGCCAGTACATAATAGGAAAGTTTGAGAATACCCTGAATCATGTTAAGACTTGTGCTTATACTTTACTTTGCTATTCAAGAACATACTAATTTTATTCTAAATTTTTCACTGGTTTTTATTGCTCCGAATAAAAACTAAGTTTTTTTTTCTCGAAACAGTTAATAATAATCTTCAGGAAAAAATCCTCTTTTTGTATAATTTATTAAAATTTTCGTGCCAAATTGTCCGTTTGTTAAAATTATCCTTTTTGTCCGATATTCCCGAATCAAAATATATAGTTGTGGGCTAGTGTCCACTTTTGAAATAAATCCATTGGGCTCGTGTCCATTATGGCTCCTGTCCATAAGGGCTCCTGTCCATAAGGGCTCCTGTACTGGATCCGTAGTGACTATTTTCCTGCTTTTCTTTATTACAATACAATGTATCGTTATATATACTAAGTATAGTAGGCCTATATTTGTGTGACAATGGGGAAAAGGACCACTGGGGGAAAAGGCCAGAATTCTTTCACTATATATTTAGCATTGGGGATCGCAAACTCGCCTCAAAGTCCCAAATAACCCTTTAATTGTTGGCCACGTTCTTTAAAAACGCATTTAACAAAGTCTCTTTCTACTATAATACCCATCATCAGTGTTCAAAGGCAGTCTTATTTTCTTTAGATTTCTCAGCGATATTCAACATCCAAAGAATTCTACTGTTCATAATCTCTGGAGAAGAGATCATCTTCATTGAAGCGGATAGAGGAGTCGGACGTGTATGTATAGAGGGTTCTCACCTCCATGTAGTCTCCATCGCCTCGGCAGTGTGTTGGCAAATGTTAACACAGACATCATCACATCCTTCTTGCCTAATTCTTACCACAGACCATATCACAACCAAGAAAATCTTCGTAACAGCACCCTGGTTACCAGCTCTTTCATTTCTCTTCTACCATCCGTGTAAGGTAGATCATGGTGTTCGTGATGATGCATAACAGACGAAACTTGGGGATCTCACGGCATCCACAGCAGTTTTTATAACTGTTTTGCGCATCTTGCGATGTCGAGAGTAATACAACACGATTTACGGGTGTGGCATATACATCCCACGTTCATAAAGTTAGACCGCGATTCGCAGTTCGTTATTCGGGACCAGTCCTTCAG
>JAVTVY010043414.1:0-21410 GCA_036873755.1 Hanleya hanleyi | reverse complement strand
TGTCATATTTTTGCAATAAGGGGAAATCCTCACTGTAAATGCCTCGAAAATACCAAATCAGGCCGAGGAGCACATTTTGATCAATCATATCTCCATTTTTATCCAACGGAGCATTTCAGTTTTTTCGAGGCTGATGTTTCAGTATGTGAACTTCTAGAAAAATCTGATTTGGCAGGTTTTGGATTGAAAAAAAAAATCAGCTTAGTTACCATCTCACACAAGGGAGTTATTCCCGTATGGTCGTCACATATCCTTTTGGGTCGAAACAAATGGTCGAATCATTTAGTGGTTGAAAACTCAATTACTGCCGGAAAATGATACAACGAGGAGCGTATATTAGATAATAGGTGTTTCATATCAGCTAAAGCATGGCCGTCTCCCTCTTGTACAATTGGTATTAACTGCACTGTAAAGTCGACGTGGAGCTTTTAAACATGTGTTAGACACGTTTCACACATCAACGTGTTTTATGAAGTGTCATTTCGCTAAACGTATTTAGCTTCATTGTGTTTCATGGCTAAACACATGGAGCTATATCCGTCTAAATAGCTAAACATGTTTAGATTACTACGTGTTTCAGTCCCGTTTGAAGACCTACAGTGCACAATGTTCAACAAGTTAAACGCCAGTGGATGTGATTTTGAGACACGTTTAGCTTTTAAACGTGTTGAATAAACCTCTGACGTGGAGCTGTTAAACACGACTAATGCTGACAGGCGGATGATGAAGACATGTTTCAGCTAAAAATGTCAAAATTGTCAGTCATATTCGCGGGCAAATTAACAGCGCCCTCTGTATATCGATATTCTGATTGGCTAATAAGTTCACGTGTTTTTTTGTGAGCGTCTGCTTCTGCATTTGTTGGTGAAGCAAGGGGCGGGATCGTGGAACGATGACTGGAACGAAGCCACCTCAGTTTACTACTTCGAATAAGTCAAGGTAAGTGAAGGTCAGCTGAATAACACAGGAAACTCAGATTTTACTTCCATTGATTCTTTGCTGTTGAATTTTCGGAAATGTCCCACTCGGTCAAAAAATGGCCGGCGTACTATTTCGAATTAATGGCCGATGGTGATCTGACAATATCAGAGAGAGTACGAACCATCTGTCATCATAAAGTATGATAGAATCTGGCACTGAAATAGAGAAATATATTTTTAAGAGTTTATTTAGTTTTCTATCGTTTTTGGTGCCTGAACCCGTTGGCCCAGGCCTGCATATGTGTTACACGTAATATTATTTTATTCTTCGCCGAGGTCGAGAAAGATCATCTTCATTTTATCCAGCCAATTTCTACGTTCCCAGTTCGAAGTGAGAACGTAGAGATTGGCTGGATAAAATGAAGATGAGAAAGATTAGCTCCCCTGGATTAGAGTTCTTTTGTTGGCGCGATCCATCCTCTTGTGGATGCAGCAGGTTGACGGAGGCTGGATTTTCACGTTTGCTGTGTAAATTTTGGAGATTGCCACAAGCATTTTTGGTGATTATTATAAATTAGAGCAAACTGTTACCAGCTGTCCTCCTGATACGATGTGATCAATCAAAAGCACCTTTCTGCGTGTGGATTCATCTTTGACACAGTTCAACTGTAAGTTGAAAGTTTCTAAGTTTCAGTTTACAACTTTTTTTCTTAGAGATTGATTTTTCGCTCGTTTGATATTAGCCCCAACTGGACCTAATGAATGACGATATGCTGATGAATTTTCACTAGCAGGTCCCAACGGCTACCCTGCCACATTTGTATGGACTATGGTATTTAAAGGTTGGGGATTATTGCAAATCAAGCTAAATTAGCTCCTTCTACTTTTAGCTTAAATAGCTCATTGGGGCTTATACAGGTTGGGGGAAATACCTTAATCGAGGTATTATACCTTGATCAGGGTATAAAACCTCGATCGATTAATAGGCCTATACATCGATTGGGGTATAGGGCTATGTCAAGTTCAGTTTTTATATGTATATGGAAAATGTGGACATCCACCGGACTGTAGGAATCTTTCAACAGCATCTATGGCTTCATTGTTCCATGATTTTCACGGCAACGTATTGCTTCATTTTATGCGACTAATCATTATTTAAATTAGCCCCAACAGGGACCTAACGATGCTGTCATTCATTAGGTCCCACGTACATCTTAGCCACCATCGTCGTGTAGAAGCCCAAATCGTATAAACAATGATTTAGTTGCTCCTTACCATGCGTTTTACGATAAAACATATCATGAACTAGTCCGAATCGTCCGAACGGCCAACATCTGTTGTCTTTTTGAGTGGGTTTCGCCGCCTTTTGTACCAGTCCTCGCTTGAATATATGATCAGCTCCGCCATGTTTGTTTTCACGCTGGAGTGTCGACTGTGCAAACGGTGGCGTGTATGGTGTTTATTGCGGCCACCGTTTTCACAGTCGACGCTCCAGCGTGGAAACAAACATGGCGGAGCTGTTTGAAATTTTCAACGGCAACTGGTACAAAAGGCGGCGAAACCCACTGAAAAAGACAACAGATGTTGGCCGTTCGGACGATTCGGACTAGTTCATGATATGTTTTATCGGAAAACGCATGGTAAGGACCAACTAAATCATTGTTTATACGATTCGGGCTTCTACACGACGATGGTGGCTAAGATGTACGTGGGACCTAATGAATGACAGTATCATTAGGTCCCTGTTGGGGCTATATTTAAATTAGCCATTCCTATATTTCAAAAATGAAACATGGCTTCAAATGACATAATCGGTGATATTTATTCTGTAAATGAAAATAGCATGTGGTGGCATACTTTCATGTGCAAATTGCAGGATCTGAGAGGCAATGCCTAGTTAATAAATCAAGTTTAACTGACAGACACATAGTCTAAACTGCTAGCATGTGCACATGAAAAACATACCTCTGCTCTGGGTATTATGACTCTGCCATGTGTGCGCATGCTAGGAGATTAATCTAATTTATTCATCAGTCAGTGCATCTACATTCATGCAACTTGGATATGACTCTTAGATGGAAGTTTGCCATCACATGCCATTTTCATTTACATAATAAATTTCACCGAATATGTCATTTGAAGCCATGTTTCATTTTTGAAATATTGGAGTGGTGCCGCTAATTTGAATGATTAGTCGCATAAAATGAAGCAATAAGTTGCAGTGAAAATCATGGAACAATGAAGCCATAGATGTTGTTGAAAGATCCATGTAGTCCGGGGTATGTGCATCCTTACAAGCCAGTGTAACAATCGATAGGTTACGATCGATACACTAGCTTGGTTAGGTACCGATGGCAGTTCTGGAAAAAAATAACTCGAGGGGTTTCAACCAATCATTAAGCGCGCTGAAGCAGCTCATCAGGCCAATCCACAGTGAGGTTTGAGTTTTGACTGGTTTGAATTTCATCTCGGCCAGACTATCTTTGAAGTTAGGCTGAAATCGGGTGTCAAAGCGAAAACCGCAGGCTTCAGATACCGAAGCGCTAATTCAAAACAACCGCCGGGGATGAAATGTACGAGATTATGTTGTTGACGCAACGACTCGAGAACTCAACCGTTTTACTAAAAAGGTCCAGGTAAACCCTCTGTGAGGACTTGGGAATTACCTGGACTTGTGCAGATGGGGTATGTGTGGATGTTCACATTTTCCGTATACAAAAACTGAAGTTCAAATAGCCCTATACGAGGTAATGGCCTATACCTCGATCAAGGTATAATTCCCTGATAAAGATATACATGTAATACCTCGATCAAGGTATTTTCCTCAACCTGTTATAATTTGACACATAGATAATTTGCATAGATTGTGGAATGATCAATTTCCGCTAGTTGTCGCATGTCCTCACTTTCAGTGAACATAAACGATCATCGAAGAAGTTGTACTCTGCAAAAATCTCTGATGTTCACTTGTGCGTTTTTCATATATTCCATTTCATAAATTTACTAATATGCACATAAAACATCGTTTTCGAATCTCCTGTCTTCTTCTCAGCACATTTGTGAACGTCCATCAACCCACGCTTCCATTTTGGCAACATAGCCAGATGTATCATAAATTAATCACGCTCAATCATGTGATAATGGGAATATGTAAAATAATAACTTTCTCATATATGGTGGACATGAATGAACATGCAAACCCAACTTTCGGGCCGAGAATCACGAACTGAGCAATGGTTTGTGTGAGGCGATCAATTTGTCTAGACAGGTTTATTTTCAATATTTTCAATCTCACATGAAGTACTGACCATGCTGTTTTTAACCTGTGTATCTTCTCTGATTTTAGCTAGATCATCTGTTCCTGACATGCCTGAGGCGAAAGAAAAGTTTGATGAGGAACTCAAAAAAGAAGGAAGCGGAGACAAGCCATATTACTAAAAGAGTGATTCCGAATTCTCCATGAGAACAGGCGAGAGGCAGTTGGGTCAGTCAGGGATGGTTCGGTCAAGAATCTTTTTGAGATTGGTGCCCTCCTCCAGGATGCAGAATTTGTGAGTATAGGTCATAACTTGAATTACTAAGTTTTGATTATTCATTGCAGTGCTCGAAATGTCTATCTATTTGCCGGACATGTCCCACAGAAAATTGACTTGTCCGGCAATATTTTCCGGCAGTCGGACAATTGTCCGACAGTTTCAGCATCAGGCAGACTGAGAAACAAAGCGATTAGAAGAAAATAATTTTAGTAGGCTATCTTCCACGATGTTTCACTGTGATCGAAAAATCGCTTTACGTTTTCCCGTTGCAAAAATCTTCTTTGGGGGGGGGGGGGGGGGGGGCAGCCCGAAGATGGAAATCAGAGCGAAACAGTTCCTCAGAAAGTACCAAAAGATAGTCTATCGACATCAGCTGGTGTTACGCGCAACAAAGGCTGAATGGCGCATTCATCGGTTCTGATTAGACTACAAGGAGGACTCGCGGATGATGTTCTGTACAACTATACTACGACTGAATCAATTAGATTGGATGTTCCATACACGATTTTGTTAACTTACACCGGCATACCAGGTTGGATTTGTTTCCCCAATGATTATTAATTTGATAATAATGTTATAAATTTGAAATAAAGTTAAAATAAACTCAGAATTATTTAATGGTTTAATTCATAATATAATCTGAATGAAAATTGATAACATCCCGATGAAAAAAATTATGTCCTGCTTAAAATCAGTATGTCCTGTAATTTTTTTGCCTACCAGGACAAATGTCATGTTGGTGATTTTCAATATTTCAAGCCCTGCATTTACATCTTTACTCCATGTTTATAGCTCATGCTGATAGTTAGTTATTTTTCTTTAGTTCATTTGCAGATTGTTTTTAGTAAGGATTATTACAAATGCAACTAAGTGGGGTTTTTTTTGATAATTGGATGATGACGATTGCAAACTGAATCTTGTCCGAACAATAGCCCTGACCTTTAATGACTTTTTCATAGTCCTTTTATACACAAATGATGCAATGCACTGGCCATTTAATGACATTGGGTGTGCAAGCTACAATGAGGTCAAAAGGAGCATGACTATTTGAATCGAAAGTATCATGTAGCTCCAAAAACTATGTACCTACCCCAAATCCTCATCCTCATTTTTATACGCCTACCCCAAGGCGGATTTATTATGTGAACGCTTTCCGTTCCGTTACCAATTGGGACCAAGGCATTTAAACAACCTTCAAATTTGGACCAGTGTAATTTTGAATGTATATTGAAGACCCTTGGGCTCTTGTTACCTATTGATGAAAAACATCAAACTACCTTCAAGTGTTCTACTTTTGTTTGGAATCCTACATATTGTCTTTATTATGATGCAGCTAAAGGTCTTATTGAGGAACGTCAAGATATCCAGTTACATTGTTGTTTTTATTATTAAAATCAAATCAAATAGATGTATCGTGGACTCCTTAGAAATATCACACTCGAAGAAGCAGCATATCAGATTCAGCAAATGCAGTTAATGTTGGTAATCTAAAGGACAAAAACAAAAAAATCTGATAATTCACTTTGTTCATTATAGCGCAAGAATAGAAATTATACCATTCTGTTTTTTTACGGTTGATTTCTTCATATAAGCTTACTTCCTTCTGCAGATAATTTTGGAGTACCAGCTCTTGAAACAGGATAAAGCTATAGACCTGGAAGCCAACTATGCAGAGCTGATGACCAAACTGGATGAGCTGTTACTTGTTGGTCCAACCTCAGACGGAGAAGATGGAGTGAGCATGCGCCCTTTATTTTTGCTACACCTATTTTTGCAACATGTACTTTGTATCTCATCACAGCTTAATAATCCCTCGTGAAACCGGCCATAATGGACTCGAGCGACAGGTTTTGTATTCTGGGCTATGATGAAACTACACAATTTTGTAATTATCCTGCCTCATGGTAATCCCTCAAATAATTCAGAAAAAAATATCTTTTAGGATTTATTGAGAGAATTTATCAGCAAAACTGAATTTGGTATTATGTTAACTTGGTAGAATATGTGATAAAATCCATGTCAAATACGAAAATTTTCAAATATTTTAAGTATATTGTGTACCCGGCAAGTTTTTCTGCTTAAACATCAATTTTTCTGTGCAGTATTATTAAGAGAATATCGTCCTGCAATTTATTAGGGCTGTTTCAGAAAAATGTACCTCGGTGGGGGGCATGGGGACAGAAGGCACTTAGCCTGTTTACTTGTTTTTTTGTCCTCTGCTACGAAGTGGTGGGAGGACTTGGAAATGCTAGTCTTGTGAACACGATATCTTGAGAACAATTCGACCAATCGACTTCAAACTTTAGAAGGTGCTTCACATCAGTTAGACGGTCATTGGTATTGATTTTCACTGAGGTACGTAATCCAAGATGGCTGCCATTGACCATATCAGATTCTGTCTGTCCCACATCTTGTGAACGCGATAACTCGAACAATTTGACCAATCTATTTCAAACTTGGGAAGGTTCTTCATGTCAGTCAGACGGCCATTGGTATTGATTTTCACTGACGTGCGTAATTCAAGATGGCTGCCATTGACCATATTGGATTTCATCCGTCCCACGTCTTGTGAACGCGATATCTTGAGAACAAATCAGCCAATCGACTTCAAATTTGGGAAGGTTCTTAAAGGAGTACTTACCTTAGTTTTGAGTGTGACTATATTTATCAGCAATCGTATTCCAAACCTTATTATATAAAACTTATGTTGATAGAATGCGAAATAAAAGAAATATTGAATATTTTGTTGTTCGCCACTGGGCGCCGCCATTGCACCAGTGGGTGACGTTTTTAGATGAGCGGAAGTGAGTGTATACTCATCTAAAAACGTCACAACGCCAAGCCGATATAAGGTTGATCGTGTTAGTAATGCCGATAATTCACACGAGAGGGAACTCAGTAAATCCACTGACGTTCTAGTTGATTTTATTAACTCAAGTTTACAAACTTAGAAGTATCGTCGTTCAACCCAAATCACTACACAATTGCAGAGGGCGCTCTTTTAGTTTACCGCTCAGCTTCAAATTTTGTTCAAAATGACTCGGGTAAGTCTCAGTTGAAAAACTTTGGGAAGAAATTCTTCAGTTGGCAGAGTTAACCTGCATCACTTTCCTTTTAGGAATTATCCCCGTGGGATTTGCCGCGCCAGTTTTTTCCTCGAATTAAAACTCGGACCCAGAGTAATTCAAACCCAGAGTAATTCAAATGTCCGTGGTTGGCACGGGGAACGTCCCTGGATCAAGCGTTAGTCGTGACGTTGTCCTGAATGCTGATGTCATCAGTCACGTCATCACACAGGCAACATGGCTGCGCCCACGTCGAACTCAAAGCGGAAACATTGCTTCACAAATTGTATTAAAAATAATAGGTTATCGCTCCCAACGACAGTAAAATAGTTGGTTATATTTTTTTAAGAGTCTTACCTTTGTAATATGAACCTATACAAAATAAAGTAAGTATTCCTTTAACATCAGTTAGATGGGCATTGGTATTGATTTCATTGAGGTAAGTAATCCAATATGGCTGCCATTGACCATATTGGATTCCATCCATCTCACATCTTGTGAAAGCAATACCTCGAGAACAATATGACCAATCGAATTCAAAGTTGGGAAGGTTCTTCACATCAATCAGATGGCCATTGGTATTGATTTTCATTGAGGTAGTATGTAATTCAAGATGGTTCCCATTGACCATCTTTGATTCCGTCCATCCTGCATCTTTTGAGCATGATATTTTAAGAACAACTCAACCAATCGACTTCAAACTTTAGAAGGTGCTTCACATTAGTTAGATGGCCATTGGTATTGATTTTCACTGAGGTACACAATGCAAGATGGCTGACATTGACCATCTTGGATTCCGTCTGTCCCGCATCTTGTGAACGCGGTATCGTGAGAACAATTCGTCCCATTGACGTCAAACTTGAGAAGGTGCTTCACATCAGGTAGACGGCCATTGGTATTGATTTTCATTATGTAATCCAAGATGGCTGCCATTGACCATTTTGGATTTCACTCACCCATATTGTACACATATGTGTTGCGAACACAATAATATGTGTTGTGAATACAATATCTTGATCATACTATATCTTGTATTCCTCCCATCGATTTATAAACCTCACCATCCACAAATCCATATACAACTACAGACTTACATTCCAGTGTTACAACTTACACTACCCATTACTGATTCCCAAACCTCCTCAAATTGTCTCAACAATTCCAGATAACTCTCTCTTTCCAAATACACATATCCACTTTTCAAGTTATATTTAAGGAGATATTGAAAGCGTATATGCCGTACGCTCTCAAACAGGTTACTTGGCGGAGGACCTGCTAGCTACTCAGCTTGTAACATTGGATATATGGGTTGTGTGGGTTGTTGGGGATCTGTCCCCCCCCCCATGTACATTTTCCTGGAACAGCCCTTAGAGGCATTGAGCATATATTTTACACATTCATCCATTTGTCTGATCTTTCTCCCTATTTGCTTAGTTAAATTTGAAGCTATCCAAATATGAGTTGCAAATTGGCACAAAATTGACACACTCTCTTATTTTCTTATGTTATTCAAGGGAACAAACCTTGCGGATCTGGAAGTTAAAGCCTGGTTGAAGTTTCAAGAAGAGTTAAAGACCAAATCAGAAGTGCGAATTGAGTCCTTCCCGAGTGTTATATTTTCAAGAGTTATGGCCCTTCGTTCTTCAAATCTTTGTGAACTGGGACTTGTCCAGGCTGGATTTCAGTTAATATTGTATGGACAAGTATGAAATGTGCATGATATGTGGTCAGTGTCCCATAGTTGTGCAGCATAAAGTTTCTCTGTGTTTCGCTTAGATTTTCAAGAGTTATGGCCCTTTGTTCCTGAAATCTCCGTGAATTGGGACTTGTCCGGGCTGGATCTCGGTTAATATTGTAAGGACAAGTATGAAATTTGCATGTTATGTGGTCAATGCCCCATAGTTGTGCAGCGTGAAGTTTCTCTGTGTATCGGTTATATTTTCAAGAGTTATGGCCCTTTGTTCCTCAAACCTCAAATATATATATTTGTCCAGGCTGGATTGATACTTGGGATATACATTATACAACTGAATCAAGGTGAAGAAAGTGACTTAAGCAAGAGTTGTGATATTTTTGCGAATTAGGCCTTGATTTACCAATTAAAATCATTCTATTTTCAATTAACCGATTTGGGGAAAGTGGCTACATATATATGTTATTCTACATTCCAAAGCAGACCAGTGTAACTGCATGTATAGTCTCAGGATTTATGATGAATTCAATTGACGACGTAATACACATTATTGTCACCATACAGTAGTTGTGCATGTGTTGGACTTTTTCAACCTGATTCACATTTTCCTGAGCTTAGTTGTTCCCCTTCATCATGTATATCAGAAGCATTTTAAACAACCGTTTGTGGATATATATTAAATACACCATTTTAGCTATTTTTAAGGCTGGTTTTCACCAACTTTCTTGTGAGCGCAACTACATGTATAGTCTCCGGATTTATAATAAATTCAGTTGACGATTTAATTGTCACCATACAGTAGTTGTGGATGTTAAGGACTTTTTCGACCTGATGGCATGATTCTGAGTTGTTCCCCCTGATTATGTAGAAGCAGTTTAAGCGACCTGCTGTGGAGATATTAAATGAGCCAGTTTGACTATTTTTAAGGCTAGTTTTGATAACTGTGCTGTCAACCTTGTGGCCTAATGACTACTTTCCTTAATAAATTTATGGATTGTTTTATTTCAGTTTGTTGTTGGCTTCTGATTTCTCCACCAAAGTAGATTCAGCAGTTAGTTGTGTGCCTTGGCACCAAGAAGGGGATGAATGGTGTGTCCATGGAGACAAAGAATATGAAGTCGAAGAACATAACATCCAGAGCAAATTTATATTTTCAGCATACTGCCATTGCTAAACATGTTTAGAAGCTAAACGCTTGAGCTACGCGCATGCCCGTCAACACCTTTTCCACACATCCAATGGCTAAACATGTTCCCCCAATGTAATGTTTAGAATTTAAACGTGTTTAGCAGAGAACTATGGCTAAACATGTTTAGCGGGGAACTATCGATAAACATGTTTAAACCCTAAGCACCAAATCCCTAAACCACATGTTTAGCGGGATGACGTGTGGAAAAAGTGTTGACAGGTATGCGCGTAGCTTATGTGTTTAGATCCTCCACGCATGTTTAACAGTGTGTCATACGGCATAGGTCGTTCGATTATTGACGCGGAAAATGTGTTATGGACGACGGCTCAATATAGAATGTCGGATCCGAGGCTTGCTGTGGGTTTTTCCAGAAACAATATATAATATTTTTTTTACCATTTTGACAAAAAATTATCATTCACCATTCATTTCATGACTCCTTTGCCAAGGCCTTTTATCAAACATGGGGACGACAAATACTTATATACGACCCGCGGATGACTTCCTCCAGTGTATGAAGTCGTCGTGGTTTCCCTGTGGATAAACAATAAGATAGATGTTTAGAACGACCCGGGGGAGATGGAGATACATCGATCAGAACATCCACCGAGGGATGTCAGAAGATGTACAATACAAATGGGGACAATGATTGATACGGAGGGCCGTTGATTTATACTGTACTCTAACATTCGGCAATTATCGTATTTGTTCATACATCTCTTGGGATCAAATTCCGTCCGAATTCTGGTAGAGCACCGTTAATGTGGTTTTATATTCCCTAGGCTAAAGGTTACCTGTGATGTCAATGTCACCGCAAATTGCTGCGGCTGTTGCATAATATGTTATAAAATTGCGTTTTATTTGGACACTGGATGAATTGCTGGTGAAGAGTTATCCTGCATTAAAACCAATAATTGAATAAATAAAAATCGAAAAATGAACGACTGAAAAAAACGTTTGTTGTACAATGCTTGCGAAAGATGATCAAGCTTTGGTGCTTCTTGGAATTCAGATCAGTTCATTTATGTCCACTAGTTGGCACCAGAAAGACTTAGGTCTCCGTAACCCATGGACCTATGCGTTCTTTCGGTAACTGCCGATTGTCTGGTTGAACATGGAATCCATATTTGGTTTGATCGCATTGACTTCTCAGATCTGGTATCACGGTACACGATGGCCGATATGTACATATATGTCAGGTTATAGATAGGGATTGAGCTATCCGAATTCCATTTCACTATGCTCTATTGAACTGTTATTCAAATCTATTCTTGAATCCTTAATTCCCAATCAACTCCTATCAGGAGCAGAATCAATTATTTCGAAAGAAAAACAAACAAAGTCGACTTCTCCGTTTGAATTAGCCTTGATAGATCAGACCATAGAATGCAATGAAATCAGAGGTGTAAATTTCATCTACAAACCAGATACGAGCCTTTCAGAAAATACCCAATACAAGCATCTAGTCTGCCATTCAATATTCAGCCGTCGTCCATTACAAAATTTTCGCGTCCATAATCCAAAGACTTAATCCATACAACAGCATAGGGCACCAAATTAAAAAAAAACCACTAATCACAGTGTACATAAACCCAGGCTAGTTTCGTGCAAGAGAAAAGCAGTCAACAGTTTTCATTGATACCGGCAAGACATCATGATGTTCCAATAATATCAAATCCGTATCGCCGATCATATTCTTGGCTAGAACAGCGAAAACACTCACAATCAAAACTCAATGCCGAAGTTTGAATAGGTAAATTGTATCCATCTTCTCAAGCAGTCGTGACACACAAAATCGCGGAACAAGGCTTTGTAATCCTACCAAATTTCGTATTATTCTGCATGTTCTTATTGTGCTATATCGACCAGTATAACAAACTTGTTTCCGGTTCCGAATATTCAATGAACCTCTGTGGTTTGTGTCATACATCGAGGGTACCTTACACCAAGAACAATCGAACTAATGTTCCGTAGTGGTAGTTATCTCATGTCCCAAAAGACCGGCATTCCAACGAACCTATCTATTATTGATCCCCTGTGTATATAATGTATAGAGAACGCGACATTATACGTGACAGAATCATTTTATGTTTTCTATAGCCAGTCGGCTAATGTTCTTTCTGTTATTGACATCGGACTGGAAGCCCGACCGATGTGAAAAGACCTTTCGATAACAAACTGGTAAGGCTTTAATATTGTAGAAATCTTAAAGTCTCCATTAGAGCTGTCATCAAATACCAGACAAGGAGTGGAATTTTGGTGTCCCTGGGTCGAACAATAATCGGCTTTTTTAGATGATTCTTTGTAGATTACATCATGCGCAACACACAGCCAGCAAAATTGTGATGACCCATCGCCGTTTATCAGTGACGAATAATAGTGTCGAGGTGATTTCATCGCCATTTATTGTCGATGTGGCCTTGTCATCACCAATATGGTCATCACTTACTGATGATACTTTCGTCGCCTTTTTTCGATGATAGGTATCACCGATGTTATGACTGTGAAGAATGACAGACAAAATAATATCATCCGAGAAACCTCGACGATGTGGAAAATTCAGCTAACAATTCAGCCGTTTCTCTTTTCCAGGAAACTAGCCTAGTTTTATATAAACTATTATTTAATTTCTTTTCTTTAATTTGGTGCTAATGTAATTATATGAAATAGACCTTTGTATTATGGACGTGGAAATTCTTTGATGGACGACGGCTGAATATTAAATGACGAACTAGACGCTTGTATTTTGTTCGCTGACAACGAAATGCGACAAAACGTTTGTTATTATACACGTGGAATTGCCTTCCAAATGTCGACATTCACGCTTCAGTTAAAGGTTCTGCAATTTTGTTTCTCTTGCAGATCAAAATAGATTCCAAATTATAACATGATATGAGAGTATCTGGTGGAAACAATGGTAAACGGTGGTAATAATTACACCACTGTGGTAATAATATCCACCGCTGTAAAAATAATTTCCACCGCGGTGGAAATTATATCCATCGCGGTGGTAATAATTTCCACCGCGGTGGGAATAATATCCACCGCGGTGGCAATAATTTCCACCGAGGCGAAAATAATTTCCACCGTGGTGGTAATATCCACCGCGGTGGTAATAATTCCACCGCGGTGGTAATAATTTCCACCGCGGTGAAAATAATATCCACCGCGGTAATAATTTCCGCCGCGGTGGGAATAATATCCATCGCGGTGGTAATAATTTCCACCGCGGTGGGAATAATATCCACCGCGGTAGCAATAATTTCCACCGCGGCGAAAATAATTTCCACCGGGGTGGTAATATCCACCGCGGTGGAAATAATATCCACCGCGGTGGAAATAATATCCACCGCGGTAATAATTTCCGCCGCGGTGGGAATAATATCCACCGCGGTGGAAATAATATCCACCGCGGTAATAATTTCCGCCGCGGTGGGAATAATATCCACCGCGGTTGTAATAATTTCCACCGCGGTGAAAATAATTTCCACCGTGGTGGTAATAATTTTTCCCGCGATGGTGATAATTTCCACCGCGATGGTAATAATTTCCACCGAGGTGAAAATAATATCCACCGCGATGGTAATAATTGCCACCGAGGTGAAAATAATATCCACCGCGGTGGGAATAATATCCACCGCGGTGGTAATAATATCCACCGAGGTGAAAATAATATCCACCGCGGTGGGAATAATATCCACCGCGATGGTAATAATTGCCACCGAGGTGAAAATAATATCCACCGCGGTGGGAATAATATCTACCGCGGTGGGAATAATATCCGTGTAATTGCTTCCTTTACCTCGAAAATTGCGCGAAACATCAGAAATAGCAAACACACAGAAAATTCCGTGTAATTTCCACCGCAGTGGCAATTATTACCAGATATTATTTTCACCTCGGTGGATATTATTACCACCGCGGTGGAAATTACACGGAATTTTCTGTGTGTTTGCTATTTCTGATGTTTCGCGCAATTTTCGAGGTTTTCACTAATTTCCAGTGTTTTCATGTGGTCGTTTGAATTGTTCTTGTATCTTGAAAATGAATTTCCAGCGTTTTCGTATGGAACTGGTTGCAGTTTCTTGAGAATGAATAAAAAAATCAGAGATAAATTTTGAAATATTGAAAATGAATCTAAGAGGGTGACAAGAAAAAAGAGAAAATGCGAAAGTGAAATCTTGAATATTAGAGAAAGGCAGAAAATTTGAAAGATCAATGCATGACCCTAACAAGCCACCGTATCTTGCGGAGTTCTCTACACATTATTTCTTGGTTGGCGGAGGGGGCAAAGTGATCTTGCGCTCCCCTCTTTCAGCTTTCCCACCGCTTCCTCCGCCTTGATATATACCAAAAGCATATATGCATTTCAAAGAACTACAAACTGAGGATCACTGTTACAGATTGAAAGGAAGCAATTATATTTTCTATCCCTCGTAATGTTAAATGACATGATTTCATGAAATAAACCCCACTTTACTGAGATCAGACAAATAATTCCAGAATATTATTATTCATCACAATAGGCCATTGATCACTTAGACGATATGGGATCACTGTGTCAACCAGTCCCAGTCACTGAAACAAGGCCGAGTCGGGGTGCCCGATTTTTACTAGATCCACGTTGGAGTCAATACTGGAATTTACTGGCCGTAATTATTGTCAGTGCGCGTTAATTACGCCGGGAAATTATGTGGAATTCGCAGGCAAATTTTGGATTCAACGATATTCAACCACCTGCACTTTATCTGAATAATCTTATACATTCGAGGTACGAACATTGCTCGACAGACTGAATCGGTGCATAAGTTATTTTTTCTATTTTTCCTGCAAGACAGCAGCATTCCTTGCAAGTCTGAAAGTACCTTATTTCCCATCAATATGATGATATATAAAATAGAATAATGCGGAGCAGTCTTGTTCCACATCTCTTGATGGTAAAATTGTTGAATGAAATATTGCTGCTGAATGGATGAGAAGGATATTGATGAATTAGTAAACGTCTTTCAGATTGTTGTTTTAATAATTGTTTGAGTCGGAAAAATGTTCGCAAACACCGATCTTGAGTAACTGAAAAGGCGGATAACTCGCAAAGAATATAAAGAATAATATCTCAACACCAATCCTGTTTTCGATCGTACAGGCTTGTGACAACGACACAGCTGAATAATACCAAAAAAACATATTTGAAAAACTGTTTTAAAATTCATTGTCAAAATTATCGATTTACCAATATTTATATGGTATTTTTTTTTACTGTAGTTTTGATGGAACTTCTTCCATATTGTGTATAATTTAGATGGCCTAAAGTGATACAGTTTAATGGTAAGTTTCCCCTTTATTGTTGTGTCATGCCTGCGCTCTCGTTATTTAACATTTACGAGCTGATTACATTACATACACATTTTCATTATCTTCAAACATTTGCGCCTCAGACTTTTTTCAAAATACTCTGTAACAACAACTAAGTAACTGCACTTCACACCTTAAATACTGTTTTGAGGCTTTCGTCCGCTGGGGCTTTTATCCATGGGCTTCTGTCCGCGGGACTTTTTACCTGGGGCTTTTGCCCGAACACCATCGCGTCCTCCGAGGAAGCTGTGGAACTGGTATGCTGCTGTTGCATTACAACTTTATTCGTATGACTATGCCCAAGTGACATTAGAAGTTCCATAGAAATTCCCTGTTCCTATTCAATATAATATTAATCAATGTATATGTGTAACACAGTCTGGTATGTAAAATCCTCATGTAAGTGTGGAGTGTGGAGTGTTTTCTCCGTGTCAGCTCGCCCCTGTCTCTGTAGATGAAGTTTAGTTTGTGTAAGTGACGTGAACAGGCGAAATCAATCACACTGAAAGTTTGATTAGGTAATTTACCTAAAGGCTCCTTGAATTCAACTTCCCGAGAGACTCATAACTCACAAAACGATGAAACCAGACTTGTTAGCTTAACTGTATTATTCTGGAACTGTGTGTCTAGACCATACGTTTTCATTTTTATATTCCTACGAATATAGCAATTCCCTCTCATTTGCAAATTGTCCGGTAATGAGTGAGTGATTGGGTGAGTGATTGAGTGAGTGAGTGAGTGAGTCATTCCATCCGAATCCTTTCGCCGGCAAAATAAGGAGAACCGCGTTGACATTAGAACCTTGCTGTTTGGCATGAATGTGCATTAGGGGGCTGCTACCAGCAAGTTCTGAGCTGACTGCAAGTTCTGGGCAGTGCTCGTCTTAATATAGGCAGGATTTCAACTGATATACTATGAATCGATATATGTAGCATTTATTATTTAAATGTGACGTGTGTGGGCTAGAACAGCGAAAACACTCACAATCAAAACTCAATGCCGAAGTTTGAATAGGTAAATTGTATCCATCTTCTCAAGCAGTCGTAACACACAAAATCGCGGAACAAGGCTTTGTAATCCTACCAAATTTCGTATTATTCTGCATGTTCTTATTGTGCTATATCGACCAGTATAACAAACTTGTTTCCGGTTCCGAATATTCAATGAACCTCTGTGGTTTGTGTCATACATCGAGGGTACCTTACACCAAGAACAATCGAACTAATGTTCCGTAGTGGTAGTTATCTCATGTCCCAAAAGACCGTCATTCCAACGAACCTATCTATTATTGATCTCCTGTGTATATAATGTATAGAGAACGCGACATTATACGTGACAGAATCATTTTATGTTTTCTATAGCCAGTCGGCTAATGTTCTTTCTGTTATTGACATCGGACTGGAAGCCCGACCGATGTGAAAAGACCTTTCGATAACAAACTGGTAAGGCTTTAATATTGTAGAAATCTTAAAGTCTCCATTAGAGCTGTCATCAAATACCAGAACAGGAGTGGAATTTTGGTGTCCCTGGGTCGAACAATAATCGAGGGATTATCCGCAACACACAGCCAGCAAAATGGTGATGACCCATCGCCATTTATCAGTGGCGAAAAATGGTGACGAGGTCATTTCATCGCCATTTATTGTCGATGTGGCCTTGTCATCACCAATATGGTCATCACTTAATGATGATACTTTCGTCGCCTTTTTTTGATGATAGGTATCACCGATGTTAGGACTGTGAAGAATGACAGACAAAATAATATCATCCGAGAAACCTCGACGATATGGAAAATTCAGCTAACAATTCAGCCGTTTCTCTTTTCCAGGAAACTAGCCTAGTTTTATATAAACTATTATTTAATTTTTTTTCTTTAATTTGGTGCTAATGTAATTATAGGAATTAGATCTTTGGATTATGGACGTGAAAATTCTTTGATGGACGACGGCTGAATATTAAATGACGAACTAGACGCTTGTATTTTGTTCGCTGACAACGAAATGCGACAACACGTTTGTTATTATACACGTGGAATTGCCTTCCAAATGTCGACATTCACGCTTCAGTTAAAGGTTCTGCAATTTTGTTTCTCTTGCAGATCAAAATAGATTCCAAATTATAACATGATATGAGAGTATCTGGTGGAAACAATGGTAAACGGTGGTAATAATTACACCACTGTGGTAATAATATCCACCGCTGTAAAAATAATTTCCACCGCGGTGGGAATAATTTCCACCGCGGCGAAAATAATTTCCACCGTGGTGGTAATATCCACCGCGGTGGTAATAATTTCCACCGCGGTAAAAATAATTTCCACCGCGGTGGAAATAATATCCACCGCGGTAATAATTTCCGCCGCGGTGGGAATAATATCCACCGCGGTGGAAATAATATCCACCGCGGTAATGATTTCCGCCGCGGTGGGAATAATATCCACCGCGGTGGTAATAATTTCCACCGCGGTGAAAATAATCTCCACCGTGGTGGTAATAATTTTTCCCGCGGTGGTGATAATTTCCACCGAGGTGAAAATAATATCCACCGCGATGGTAATAATTGCCACCGAGGTGAAAATAATATCCACCGCGGTGGGAATAATATCCACCGCGGTGGTAAAAATATCCACCGAGGTGAAAATAATATCCACCGCGGTGGGAATAATATCCACCGCGATGGTAATAATTGCCACCGAGGTGAAAATAATATCCACCGCGGTGGGAATAATATCTACCGCGGTGGGAATAATATCCACCGCGGTGGTAATAATATCCACCGAGGTGAAAATAATATCCACCGCGGTGGTAATAATTGCCACCGCGGTGGAAATTACACGGAATTTTCTGTGTGTTTGCTATTTCTGATGTTTCGCGCAATTTTCGAGGTTTTCACTAATTTCCAGTGTTTTCATGTGGTCGTTCTTGTATCTTGAAAATGAATTTCCGGCGTTTTCGTATGGAACTGGTTGCAGTTTCTTGAGAATGAATAAAAAAATCAGAGATAAATTTTGAAAAATTGAAAATGAATCTAAGAGGGTGACAAGAAAAAAGAGAAAATGCGAAAGTGAAATCTTGAATATTAGAGAAAGGCAGAAAATTTGAAAGATCAATGCATGGCCCTAACAAGCCACCGTATCTTGCGGAGTTCTCTACACATTATTTCTTGGTGGGCGGAGGGGGCAAAGTGATCTTGCGCTCCCCTCTTTCAGCTTTCCCACCGCTTTCTCCGCCTTGATATATACCAAAAGCATATATGCATTTCAAAGAACTACAAACTGAGGATCACTGTTACAGATTGAAAGGAAGCAATTATATTTTCTATCCCTCGTAATGTTAAATGACATGATTTCATGAAATAAACCCCACTTTACTGAGATCAGACAAATAATTCCAGAATATTATTATTCATCACAATAGGCCATTGATCACTTAGACGATATGGGATGACTGTGTCAACCAGTCCCAGTCACTGAAACAAGGCCGAGTCGGGGTGCCCGATTTTTACTAGATCCACGTTGGAGTCAATACTGGAATTTACTGGCCGTAATTATTGTCAGTGCGCGTTAATTACGCCGGGAAATTATGTGGAATTCGCAGGCAAATTTTGGACTCAACGATATTCAACCACCTGCCCTTTATCTGAATAATCTTATACATTCGAGGTACGAACATTGCTCGACAGACTGAATCGGTGCATAAGTTATTTTTTCTATTTTTCCTGCAAGACAGCAGCATTCCTTGCAAGTCTGAAAGTACCTTATTTCCCATCAATATGATGATATATAAAATAGAATAATGCGGAGCAGTCTTGTTCCACATCGCTTGATGGTAAAATTGTTGAATGAAATATTGCTGCTGAATGGATGAGGAGGATATTGATGAATTAGTAAAAGTCTTTCAGATTGTTGTTTTAATAATTGTTTGAGTCGGAAAAATGTTCGCAAACACCGATCTTGAGTAACTGAAAAGGCGGATAACTCGCAAAGAATATAAAGAATAATATCTCAACACCTATTCTGTTTTCGATCGTACAGGCTTGTGACAACGACACAACTAAATAATACAAAAAAACATATTTGAAAAACTGTTTTAAAATTCATTGTCAAAATTATCGATTTACCAATATTTATATGGTATTTTTTTTACTGTAGTTTTGATGGAACTTCTTCCATATTGTGTATAATTTAGATGGCCTAAAGTGACAGAGTTTAATGGTAAGTTTTCTCGTCTATTGTTTTTTCATGCCTGCGCTCTCGTTATTTAACATTTACGAGCTAGACGCTTGTATCTTCAAACATTTGCGCCTCAGACTTTTTTTCAAAATACTCTGTAACAACAATTAAGTAACTTCACTTAACACCTAAAATACTGTTTTCGGGCTTTTGTGCGCTGGGGCTTTTGCCCATGGGCTTCTGTCCGCGGGAATTTTGTCCGAACACCATCGCGTCCTCCGTGGAAGCTGTGGAACTGGTATGCTTCTATAGTATAACAACTTTATTCGTGTGACTATGCCCAAGTGACATTAGAAGTTCCATATCAATTCCCTGTTCCCATTCAATATAATATTAATCAATGTATATGCGTAACATAGTCTGGTATGTAAAATTCTCATGTAAGTGCGTGTGGAGCTTTTTCTCCATGTCAACTCGCCCCTGTCTCTGTAGATGAAGTTTAGTTTGTGTAAGTGACGTTCTCTGTTGTACAGGCGAACTCAATTACACTGAAAGTTTGAATAGGTAATTTACCTGAAGGTTCCTTGAATTCAACTTCCCGATGGACTCATAACTCACAAAACGGTGAAACCAGACTTGTTAGCCCAACCAGTGAATATTATTCTGGAACGGTGTGTCTAAACCATATACGTTCTCATTTTTATATATCGAACGGTATAACAAAACTTATTTTCCCATTCTCAACAGAGTGAGGTTTTCGCGATAGTGAGATCACGACTCTCGCGTATAAGTGGTAGCCATGTCACTATTTTCACAGCGAGGCTCCCTCTTGCATCATCGCTCCAAGGAACTTTTTTCGTCTTTATTAACAGTCAACCTTTAATTCATTCAAACATTCAACGTTATCAATGAAGGCAACTTGATCTCCATGACGATAAAGCGTGGTCTTATCAGTAAGATTTTAACAAAATCAACAGCGACTGTGTTAATTAGTTAAAGAGATTAGTGAACAATTTTTGAAATCACTTGATACAAGCGTCTAGTCCGTCATTCATAATTCAGCCGTCGTCCATTAAAGAATATCCGCGTCCATAATCCAAAGACCTATTCCATATCCATATAACAGTATTAGCACCAAATTCAAAAAAGGCAATCATAGTATACATAAACATAGTCTAGTTTCCTGCAAGAGAGAAGCGGTCAACAGTTTTCAATGATGCCGACAAGACATCATGATGTTCCAAAAATATAAAATCCGTATCGCTGATCAGTATTCTTAAATCCATAATAATCGTTCTAAAGTCGTTTTCTAGAGAATGGTGTATCTCAGTCACGCTTTGATTGTGTCTGTTCATATGAGCACCATGAGGATCTTGAAGTACATGGGTTAATACGGCCCCTAGCCCCGGGTTAAGCGGAATTAGACACAAGTTTCGAAACGTAACGCCATAGATCTTGCACGCTACGTTCGTATTTTGCTATCA
>JAVTVY010043413.1:0-21624 GCA_036873755.1 Hanleya hanleyi | reverse complement strand
CTTTTCACCTCCATTTCTAGAGAGAAGTTATAACTAACCGTCCAAGGGAGCGACGTAATAGGCTGCTATATTGAATTGTACATAATTAAAGTTATGTGGCCGGGAGGTATCGTTTGGATACCCTCAATTTGTGTTTTATGAATAGTTGCATGCTACAAACTGAATGGTACTGCGACTACGAATCTTAATTTATTAAGGATGATACAAATCCATATATATTAAAATAATCAACTTTAAATTGTTCACACTCTAATGACAGTCCAGAGAGATACAATCACAAAAGTTAGTATCCTGATTATCACACATTTACGCAGAATATTGTGGTATCTAAGGTAGATCGATTGATGTGATTATGCTATGTCCAGTGTATGTCTACACGTACCTGTACCTGTCATTCGCATGCCTTGAATTACATTGTATACTGGAAGGCTGAATTTGAAACCATATCTCTATTCTGTATTAATAGGGAGTTCAGGTCACGTGACCACGGCCCCTGAATTGTTTGAAAAGCCTAGGTTGAGGTCCCTTTTCTGACTTCCAAGTCGTATATTTCCAATTTTACTGAGAACTGTCGACTGATTTTTGGCTCCGTTTGAAGCAAAATACTTCAAAATACTTGCGTAAATTTGTGTGACAATCCACGCTCAACTTTCCGTGTTGTCCGAGAAAATGCGTCGGCTGGGAGTGCACGACAACACAAGAAGAGTTACGGACCCGTTTTTCAGAGCTTCCCCCGAAACATAGGGTGGCGCTGTATGTCTTTCCGTTATAAGCTATTTGTCAGTCAGCCTAAATTTTGATTTAACGGCATTTTTCAGGCCGTGCGCAAACTAACGGTGGGTTGAACTTTTCGTCGGAGCGAATTTTTCGATATTTTCGACCTTTTCCAATAGTTCCGGTATTTTTCTACGCGATATATCTCGTCCCTAAAAAAAAGTCTCGCCCCATGTTTTGTAGCTGAGGTTTTATTCTTCAAGTTTTACCACTTATTCGATAAGAACTGACTGTAGTTTCTCGCGGAAAATCGATTTTGTAACCCACCCATAAACCAACCCACGCCGGGTTGGCCGACATCCGGGTACTTTAGTCTGGTCTAGATACACGTGGCATTAGCCCGTCACGCCCACCTTTTGATATTTCCGCTGATCAGTGCTCTTACAATAATCACGGTATGTATCCAAACAGATCTCTACCAGTGCAAACGATCTCTACCATCTGCACAACGATCTCCACCAGCTAATATTACGGGTTTACGAGCAGTGGTATGTACCAATTTTAGCTTATTTTGCCAGGAAGACCTGAGTAATACTCGGAATGATATAGCGCAGCGTACGCCTAAATATACGAGGAAATATATTTCGTTCTTGTTTCAAACGTGCGTCCTCTGATTATTTCATAATCAGGGACACCGATCGCCCCATCGACGATTCAGTATTGAGAATGTGATGAAATTTACCGGTCTTTAATGTCTTGAACTGAAATTCTGATAGAAAGGGGCTACTCTATAAAGGAATATTGTCAAATTCCAGTCAGATTTCACATATACGGGTAAAAATCAGCAAGTTTATGTGAAAATATGTGTGCACAATGTACTTTTCGGAAATTACAATTACAACGATCTCTACCAATTCCTGACAACTATCTCTACAGGTTCGGTGCATGGAAAGTGTTGGACAAAGATCTACAAATCAAGTCGTATGAACAGGCCTAGAACCAGAGATATATTGTGCGGATTTGTCTGATGCCAGGCTGCGCACGCATGCACGAAAGATGGTCGAGTCAGTTCGGTCTCGTCATTGGGAGCTCGGAAAATTACGCACCGGTACACAATGTGCATGACCTTAGTCCGAAGGTTCGAAGTGAGAACGAAGAAATTGGCTTGATATAATGAAGATGATCTCAACACTCTTAAAATAAAAGCGTTTTATTTAACATTATTAATGTCCGAGGTGTTACACCATCATACATGTATAAACTGTTATATTTGTAACACTCTCACTGAAAAAATATCTAACATTATGCTACACTTTACTAGGCTGAATTTAACACTTGTATAGTGTTGTATTGCTCATCATACTGGAATATAATGTGGGATATAAAACTTTTTTTTTCAACGCTTTTTGTCAATTCTCATTTATAGTGTTGCATACAACAATTTCAATTTAACACTTTCTGAGAGTGGAAACGTTGTCGAGTCCAGTGGCCAACCCTAGATTTTGTGGTGTGAATAGCGGGGGTGTTGATCAGTAGAACGTAAATGAATTAAATGGTCTTAGATCTAGATTGTTCTGTATAATACCCGCGAATATCACCACGTCACAGGTGTTTTTGCCAAAATCATGGAAAATACATTTTCTGCGCAGCAAGGCAAGGAATTCAAAGCATAGACCTACAGATATATCCGCGTGCATTGTTTTTTTATTGGATCATAAACACACCGGAAAGTCGATAATAAATGAATAAATTTTATATGACTTTACATTTAATTCAAATGTATGGCGTTGAAAACTGCATTTTAAGACTACGAAACAATCTCCAAACTCGGAAACCATCATGTGAGCTATGCTGATATTTTGAACACTGTTTCCTCGTCATGCGATCTTTTTATCATCGAATAAAAAGTGTGGGTCTTCGATCCACTTTTTTATGTAAAAAACTTTGAGTGTTCCTATTTCCATAGTTTTCGCGACGTCATTAACTCCCCTGATAACATCTCTCATCGGAAAGATAAAATGTCCTAAAATAATTGTGTTACGGCAACAGAAAATATATGTACACAATATGTGAAAGTTCTACCTGGATCGCTTTATGATTACGTATAATTATGACATGAAATTGGAATCCGTATCATGTGCTATTTCCTGAAAAAAAAGGATCTAAATGGAGTCATTTTATTTTTTCGATTTCAACGGCACCACGTATAGGCCAAAATGCCGCCTTATCGTAACATCTCAAATCGCCTTTATTTGTGTACCGGTAAATGTATCTTTTTGCCAAAAGCATCAGCGTGTTGATAGCACATTGTTCTTTTCCCCCAACGTAATCATGTTAGGGAGATTTATCAATAAATATATATGAAAATCAATAAAGACAAAATCATATTGCCATGTTTGAGCGATCCCGCTCTATAAAATGGAGGAAAAAAGGGGCGTTTTTGCTCAATAACTTTGATTCTTCGAAACCAATGCCCCAAAACTTCAGGCGCATTAATCTATCTATTGTTCCACGTCCTTTAAGTAATATGCCATTTTAAGAACCAGTCAATGTTGTTTCAGTAGCGTGACAGATATTTGGCCTATTAAATTAGATAAATAACAAGTTACTTTTAGCAAACGACCGCTTTTATCTCCATTTTAGAGAGCGGGATCGACCTAACATGGTAATATGATTTTGTCTCTATTGATTTCCCTTGTAGACCCATTGGTTTCAGCTTATAAATCTCCCAGCGTAGGCCTATCCCAACACTGTAAGCGCTGATAGAGATCGTTGTCAACTTCAACACAGAAAAACATGCATATCACAAACTCATGGTAGAGATCGTTGTAAAATGAATAGTGATTTTGAATGAAATTCTTCTCCCAATCAAACAGGACGACTTTGAGGCTTAATTATTTCAGTTACTTGAACAATAAGCCATAATTAAAGGGACAAACACAGCTGGTGTACAGTCAGATATACCCTAAAATAGACCATTCTTTGATGATGGAGTCGATTCTCCTAATCGGCATAGCAATCCTGTGTGCCAAATTAAAAAATAACGAAAAGACATCAGGCTTTAGCTTGCACGTGCTATAAATCTAGATACTCATATGGGTACGCTGTGCTATGTGGTTTACAGACCTTTTCGGTGCTTGGCTGATTATTTTGCCTTGACCGGACATGCTCCTCTCGAACATCTAACAATTTATCGCTCCACGCACCGGTAGAGATAATTTCATTACGGGTAGAGATCGTTTGCACTGGTAGAGATCTGTTTGGATACATACCGTGATAATTGTTGTTTTCTTAAATTATTACTGTTGAAATTAACTAGAATTCCGCTGGAATTTCAATAATTCATCATGCTCAAAACTCGACGAGGATTTCCTTATTCAACCGCGGTAGATGACATAGGCCCTAGATTTGACAATCATTGACTCGGTGTGAATAAAATAGGTCGTTTTAGACTATATTACGATTGTTCTTGTTGTTGAATTAAATTGTTGTTATTGTTGACAAGGATTACTTGCCTAAGTTGTGAGCAAATAATAGTCAATACAACAGGATTTTTCTCGTTGTCAATGAAGTTGGTTGTTGTTGTTCCTCTTTAGAGAAAACCTGACAGTTGTTGTTGACTAGAATTATTTGTTTTCAGCAAGTAACAAGTGGTTTATAAATAGATCATGTAAATTTTTTGTTGTTGTTGAAGTTGTTGTTGTTGTGTTATCCACTCGATGAACTAATGGTTACTTGTCCATCAACAAATTGAATATATAAACCCTGATAAAGTTAAATTCACTTACAATGGCAAACATCCAGGAAGCATACATTCACTACATTGAGAATAAGTCTAAACCGATGTCAGAAACAGTTCAATCATTTGCACAGAAGTATCCCGAGTTTCAAACTTGCACACAGTCCGGTCGTACAGTGAAAATTTTGCATAACAAATTCAGAATTATCTATCAAAGAGTACTGAAGTTAAAACGGAATAAATCCCAGCAGAAGGAAGAATATTTAGCTCAGGTTTTCTCAGTGCCTAAACTTCCGAATTCAGAAAGTGCTGAAGAAAATTTGCACCGCATACTACAGCATACTAGCACTAACAGGGAAAGACAGTTGGCCCAATCTTTAGTTCAGGAGAAAAAGGAAAGGAAGTCCTTGAAAAGAAAACTAGATGAAATTACTGATAGTGACAAATCCAAAGCAGAAGAGATTGTTAAGCTAGAAGCATCCTATGAGATTGCTATAAACGAAGTAGGATCACTATCCCACCAGCTAGATGAGACACTGAATATTAATTCATCTGATACCAAACAGGCTGATTTATTCAGAACTAAGTATTCAGAAGCTTCTGTCAAGCTTATAAATGTTGAGACACAGTTAGGAAAGGCCCGACAGAGACTTGAGTCAAGAAAAAACTTAAACAAGAAATTAAAACGACGCGGCGAGAAATTACATGAGCAACAGCTCAAACTAGAAGGTATTTCTAAAGAGAAACAAACAGCTGAAGAGGAAAATGAACAGCTTAGATTAGCAATTAATGCACTCAGCTTAAAGCAATCAACTGTCTCTGAATTAGAAGAGAAGGTAGATAAGATCAGGCATGAAAAAACTAAGCTCTTAAAGCTACTGCATTACTACAAGAACCAATTAAATTGTCATCGAGAGCAGGAACAGACCACTTCATCCCTCGATGATGCAGAACTGGAAATTGAAACTCTAAGAGAGAAAGTGAAATTTTTGGAACATCAAAATAAGGAATTACAGGAATTAGTAAGCCTTTTGGATGACCCTGAAATAATTACTTTTAGTGATGGCAGATATACCAATGAGATCCGTCAGGTGATTATAGAACTTTTGGCCCTAAATGTCAGCATGCATAAAGTAGATCAGGTTATCAAGGTAGTCCTTAAACACCTAGCAAACAAAACTGTCAACAAATTCCCATCTCTTAGCTCTAGGTGCAACATTTTAGTTGAGGCTAGGTCTTTGGCTAAAGCCCATGTGGCAGAATGTATGTTAGAGTCTGAACTTGATACACAAACCGGAAATTGCCTCCATTTCGATGGCACATCTAAATTCAGCAGGAATTACCAAAACTGGCAGGTTACCCTTCTGGATGGCCAAACCCTTTCTTTAGGCCTCCATGAGATGAGTGGGGGAGACACAGCAAACACTCTAGAATCATTTCAAGAAATTATAAACGAGTTAGCGGGGATGCTTTCTGACAGTGAACATGAAACGGAGAAAGCAGCACTACTAATTGCAAGTATCAAAAACACAATGTCAGATCAAGGCTCTGTAAATCCATGCTTCAATAGACAATTGCAAGCCTTGCGCGAGGAAGTGTTGCCAGTTGCAATCGAAAACTGGACTAGTCTATCTCTGAAAGAACGTGACGAGTTGACTGAAATAGGCAACTACTATTGTAAGTTACATCTTGTGGTCAACTTTGCATCAGAGTGTGACAAAACTCTCACATGCTTTGAGACTGTTGCTTTGGAACAAAACGCACCTCAGTTTGTAATCAACTCTGGTGAATCTGGACCAGCTAGACTTGTTCGGACTGCTGTCAAAGCTTTTCATCCACGTGGGAGTGATGAAGCTGGTGTGGCAGGCCAGTTCAAAACATTTCTGGAAAGTCAACATTCCAAATTCTACATGGTGCCATATGCTGGTAATCGGTTCAATGTTTTATTCTATGATGCTGCTGCTGTGTTTTCCACAGAAATCACATCATAAGTTTCATTGCAGCCTGGCCAAATCCAAACCGTCTTCTCAAGGCTGTTCGCGAGGATCTTGAAAGCAAGGTCAATATTGCTGGAATCAGGGCATTAGGTATCATTGACAAAGTTGTGACCGGCCCTTTCTGGCGAATGCTTGAGAAACCTGGTGGTATTCTTCATACCAATCCTTACCTTGAGACCATGCACATTCGTTTCACACAGTGGTGTGACGATGCCTCTTCTTTACTTGAGGGACAAGTACTGTTTGATGAGACCGATGTTCCCATTCATCGCGATGACATCTACATTGCACTTTTTGCAGCGACTAGTGACGATGAGCTTGACATACTCACCCGACAAGCCCTTGAACTCCTAATGCACCCCTTACTTCTGCTTTTAGAGAGGCAGGCTAAAGACCAGCTCTTGCAGGGAAAGTATGCCAAACCGGATGCTACTTTATCAGCACAAGCGCAGAATGTACCTTGCACAAATGCGGCCTCGGAACGCGATTTCGGAATTTTAGATCTCCTCATACGAATGAAGCCGGCAGGCACAGTCCTTCTGTACGAGTCTCTTACTATGTGGATGAATAATAAGACATCCAAGTGGCTCAGTTCAAAATCTCAATCAGAGCGCATACAGCTCATGAGAGATGCTAGGAACAATGTACCTCTTGCAAAAGCAAAGTACAAAGAACGGATGTTGAAAATTAGACAGCGGCGCCTAGATGCCCTGCATGAGAAACAACGCGCAAAAGATGACGCGGAGCGAAAACAGCAGGAGAAAAAAGTCGTGGCTACAAACAACATTGTGCCTCTTGGTGGCGTGTGGCTGTCGGATGAAGATGTGGATAAACATATATGTGACCTGCCGAAATGTGACGTGCGTGGGGCAGTTATTGCACAAATGAATTTCCACAAGCAAGTTCTCCAGTCAAAAGGGGACCGTGAACTATTCTTTCAGTCGCGGACAGTTCAAGGGAAGAGAGTTCTTGTGACAGAAAATGAACTCGTTCAAAATTTAAAGAAGATAATCTGTTTGAATCGTGCTTCCACCACTGAAACCAAGGAAGAGGTGCGACATGTCTATAGGACAATGGGAGACCGCAGTACAAAGTTCCTCGCAGAGAAAGCTAGGTTAGCTAGAAGTTTGAAGGAAGCTAGGATAAAACGCGCCATTTTTGATCAGAAAAAGAAGCTTCCTATCTTCGAGGCCGATCCCGCCAAACTCGTGCACTGTACAGTCCAGCACCGCTGTATTGAAGAAGATTCCACAGAAGAAGCATGGTATACTGGTATGGTTATTGGAATAGTTCAGGAAAATAGTAACGCGCCATTACGGACAGTATTCGAAATCGAGTATGCGATTGATTCATCGCGATGGAATTTCCCCCTGCTATCCGACATGAAGAAGGGTGACCTTATTGTAGAAACTCAAGTACCAGGCATCCTCGAAGAAGAGTAGTTACATGTGACACATGTCATACTAGGTCATTCTGGTGATCAGTTGTCATTCATCCACTTGCCTCCAAAAGGGTTTATTGTTTACATCTGATCACAAGAAAGGAACACTTCTCGTGTCTAACCGGAATAGACTGTGGCTGTGCTCTAGCCTTTATGTTAACTACTGTCTTAAGTGGAGACTTAAAAAGCTGACATTAAGGCTTCAGCTGGGTTCCGTTTCTCAATGTTCATCTTTTAAAACTATTAAATTTGGGAAACGGTGACTTTGGATGGGGTATCACTATCGCAAGTGTTCGTCCCAGTCAGCGAGAAGTTTAGGGTCATTCAAGTATTACACATTGGAAAATGTGGACTCCATCTTTTTCTCTGTTCGAAAAATTTAAAGTTGAGAAAACGACTTTCTGTTGCATTGCTTGAATTCCCTCTCAGGTTAGTTAGGAAACCAGTCCTGGTACTTTTCAAAGTTTGAAATCACTTCAATAATAAACTAGGGCATTTATTATAAAATCTCAAATGATTGTAACAGACTATAGAAACCAACTACAAATTCGGTCTGAATTAGTTTCCTCCCATTTCATCAAGTCACTGTGGAATTGATCATGTTCATATTTTGTTAAAATATTACAGAAAATAAATAAAGCAAGACCTTGAAATCAGTGGAACATGTGGGTGTCCCAATATTTATTTATTTGGAAATGTGTTATGGCTGTAAATATCAGTTGTAAATACGACACACTGCAACCAAATTGTGTATATAATATTTGTTGCATTGTGTTGGTACAACAGTGTTCTTGTATTGTATTCACCGACAATATATATCTTCATTCTCATTTCAGATAGGTCATTTAGACAGGAGGGTTAACATGGTTAAGAATTTAGTAGTACAAATAAGTACCGTATTTAATTATTGTTATCGTCAGTGGTGTGCTGTAATATTTTCTCAAGAAAACCTGAAGCAGAACAACCGAGCATAAGTGGTAACAGTTAGTCTGTAGCGGGTCATAAAGTCAATGATTGGATAGGGTAATTAAGCTACAGAGTATCTCTGTAATCTTGGACTGGAAAACTTAATGTGATCCTCATAACCATTGTAAAGAACAGCACACCCCTGATTGATTATGAAGCTTGGAGTGACACTACAGTAAATGTTAAATTGAAGAAAGCAGGCTAGGTTTCAGGCAAGTGCAGTATTCACATGTTAAACTACTTGATATTCTAAACAGATGTAGTGCATTAACAAAATTTTGTAGGTTTTCTCTTGCCTTGTACTATAAAGGTCTATAGTTTTCTTAAAAGCAGTGAGTATACTTCTATCTCCTCCATGATTATATATTCATTATCAAAGTTCCTGGCTGTGCATGCTCTGACATCCACAATTTGGAATTTAATGCTGTAACTATGATATAGGTTACATATTTTGAATGTACATGTATTTGATACTGCTTTGGAAATGTAAATATAACATCATTCAGAATTCCAACTGGGGCAATCTTTTGTCTAAGAATACACCACCATCATATCATGAATCAGGGATTATTTGAACTTTCCTGCGTCAGTGTACAGTATTATGTAGTAAAGTTTGACCGTGCTTATCTGGCAGGGTGAAATAATAAAAAAAAAATTGAAAAAAAAAAATTAAAAAAAAAAAAAAAAAAAAAAAATTCACGGAATACCGGTACCTCATTGTCAATTTATTATTGTTGTTGCAGCTTACTCTGTGAATCTTCGGGATGACAATGCAATGATTCAGATTATAATTGAACAGTATTTGCCGATTTGAAGGTGTGATTATAATTAATTGATCAATTTACATTGTAAGGGAGATGAATTGATGTCGAATGGATATATAAAGTATCTGTAGCTCGCATTAGATCCACTGGTACTAGGATTAGTACCGTATCCATGTCTATATTTATGAATACTATGTATTTAGCTTTCACATTAGGTACTAAGTGTCACTCCTGTCATCTTGTCTTCTTGTGGCAATGGTGAGGCTTCGATTAACCAATATTTCCTGCCATACTTGGCAGGGGCATGAATAGATCAACCTAGATGGATACAACTTTCAGCCTACTAATTCACTGTACATGCTCCAATACACTGTTAATACAGCAGGTAACAGCTTCATTCACTGTAATGGATACATCATAATAATTGTACCCTTTATTTGTAAAATGAATGGCCACCATCCATCCAGGCTCATCAATTGGTTCATCTTGCATACAATAACAATAGGTGGTCCTTCCTGAACAGCAGTATGGTTAAAAATTTATGACTAATATGCTCTACATGCATATTAATATCCTGATATTCCAAATAAAAAAAAATAAAAACAAGAGACAAGGTGCTTACCTGAATATGGTCTGCCCTAGCGACATACCAAAAATATACTGGACTCCCAAAATGCATAAATCACCATACAAAGCTAGATTCATAGCTGGTTCTAGAAGCTGCACCACCAAGCTTCTTTCAACCCTATTGACGAGGGCCCTTCAGGAGGTAAAAGCATTTTGGGAAAGGTATTGCGCCACTATTTTCAAGAACTCTGGCGTTGAATGTATGTGGATATTGAAAAACTCAAAATGTCTTACGGAAGAACTTGATGCTAAAGGTCACATACCGTACAGACATGTATCCACATGGGATTTCTCGACTCTATACTACAATCCCTCATCAGGACCTTATTGACCGTATAAGTTCATTAATAGTATCTGTGTTCAAGAAAAGTGATCGTAGATATATTAATGTCGGAAGCCATAAAGCATTCTTTAGCTCGACTACATACAAGAGATATCATTCATGGGATGTTTCTTTGTTTATAGAGTTGCTTGAATTTCTCATTAAAAATATCTATGTGAAATTTGGCAACACAATATATCAGCAGCATATAGGTATTCCAATGGGTACTAATTGTGCACCCCTGTTGGCTGACCTGTATCTGTTCTCTTATGAATATGACTATATGCAGGCGCTTTCAAAAACCGATCCATTCAAAGCCCGTTCCTTCTCATTCACCAAACGCTATATAGACGATCTTCTCGCTGTGGATAATCGCTATATAAATGACGCAGTGAAGGATATATATCCACCTTCACTGGATTTGAAGGAAACTACAGATAGCCCTACAGGCACATCTTATTTAGATCTCTATCTCTATAAAAATGAAGCGGGCATTCTCTCTCGTCGACTTTTATGACAAAAGAGATGATTACAATTTCGACATCGTAAACTATCCCTTTCTGGATAGTAATATTCCAGTGGGACCTGCATATGGCGTATACATATCTCGCTTAGTAGCATTTGCTAGATCATGTGTTAAATGTGATGATTTTAATCAACGTCACAACACACTGTTGCAGAAACTTATAAAACAGGGCTATTCTACCAAGCGCCTCCACTCAAAGTTTCTCAAATTTGGCGATACATATCGCATGCTGATAGCAAAATACGAACGTAGCGTGCAAGATCTATGGGGCTACGTTTCATAACATGTGTCTAATTCCGCTTAACCCGGGGCTAGGGGCCGTATGAGCCCATGTACTTCAAGATCCTCATGGTACTCATATGAACAGTCACAATCAAAGCGTGACTGAGGTACATCATTTTAGATGACGACTCTATAACGAATATTATGGATTAAGAATACTGATCAGCGATACGGATTTGATATTTTGGAACATCATGATGTCTTGCCGGCATCATTGAAAATTGTTGACCGCTTCTCTCTTGCAGGAAACAATCCTATGTTTATGTATACTTTGTCTTTTTGAATTTGGTGCTAATACTGTTATATGGAAATGGAATAGGTCTTTGGATTATGGACGCGGATATTCTCTAATGGACGACGGCTGGATTATGAATGACGGACTAGACGCTTGTAATTGGAGTGTCAAATGAAATCTTATGTTCGGTTAGCTCAAAGGGTATTATCTTGTCATACATTGTGACTATTTTTCAGGCTCGGGGTCCTACGTTTTTTAATAATGGCATCTTAAGTATCTGTGCAAAGATCATCGAGGTGTTTTCACCAGGTGTCCCAGTTCTCCTGTTTTTCCTTTATTTTAATAGGACCCTATGAAACCCCATTTTTCAATGAAATTCCTATATTTCCTTTTTTTTCAGTATTTCAGTAATAATAATAAAAAAACAACATGATATCGAACTATATTTGTGAGTGGCTATGTGAAAAACACAGGCCAGAAATTCATCCAGAGAGATGTGAAATTTGAAAATTTTCTTGGATAGAACTAACTCTGATAATAATACTTTTGTGTACTGGTCCTTGCACAATAATATGTAGCCAATCAATGGACCGGTTTTCCACTGATTCAACTAACCAGTCAAAATCTTAAACTGGTAGTTCCAGTCCATTTAGATCCTATATTGTGCAAGCCTCCCATTGTGGAAGTTGGTCTTCTTGTCAGAGTGGAGAAGTTACCTTTGTATGGTGAGGACTCCTTGGGCAATGTATATATATATATATGGTTTATTCAGTTTACAAACTGAATAGTCTGGAGGTCATGGGCTACAATAACTGTCACAATTGATCACAGTATTCTCAAATCACTGAGGCAAATGCTGTTGAATAATCACACCTCAGCAATTTTTCATGTGATACCGAACAGGAGGTAATGTAATGCCAGGTGATATTTCACAGTTACTGTATTCTACTTGTTATGGCCAAGTGCATTGACAGTTACACAGGACGTGTGTGACAATAAATGAATATGATGGAAACATAATATGAAGAACAAACAGTTCTGAAACCATATAAATTTGCCTTATCACATTACTCTTGTCAAATTTCTAACAATCTTTTCATTTGAAAAGCAAAACTTTTCATGGCATTATTCATTTGTCCAGTCCTGAATCATGAAGACAAGGAAGAGAAAGAGAATTATGGTTTAATGCCATGTTCGCTTGAATTCTGAAATAGCTCTGCATAGATGTACATAGATGTATAAGCAATATCAAACCTCTTAGAGCGAGGTCAGGTCCCTGGACCACCTGGCCATTTCGAGATGTGCTCGCTGGATGCAACAAATGTCCCGCCTTTTTTCGCATTTTACACATATGACTGAAGCAGATACACAAGCTTCTGGTTATATTTTTCCAATTATTTTTATTCCCATATAGATGTGGTGTTATGATGAAGTATGATGAAGATATACCATTGCCAGATTAGAGACCTTTATGGAGTGTAGATATTCTAGGACAGATATATCCAAATCTAGTCTGAGGTTCTTTGAGCATGTTGAGGTGGTTGGTATCAATTCAGATTCTACAAGCTCATGAACTTGTATACTAGTATGCCACGAATCCTATATTTCTTCTTTTCATTATGTCGAAATTTCCTATAAAATGGCTTTTTTTTTGGTGACGAAATTTCTTTATTTCATTCTTCACCAAAGTTGGCTGGGACCCCTGTATTGGTCAAGTTAGTTTCCCCCAAAAATTTCTTTCATGCATGATATTTCAGTTTGACACTCTAAAGCTCACCTTTTACGAGCCAAAACCGTCTAAAACTATGCCAGATCTGTTGGAAATAGTTATCAATACATGTAGTTATAATATTTATATGAGACCCACAACCACTCCATAGAACATATGGATCAATGTGTGTAAAACTGACTGCTGTCACTGCCCAACTCTACTGCTGTTCAATGAGGAATGTCCATTGTTATTCTATTGATGCTAGAAGGGCCAATTAACATGTCTGTAGTCTCCTCCTGTTTGTTTAGTTTGTTGGGGATACACTACACTGATGAGGCACAATTATGCCGAAACATGTGTAACACTTACTGCCATGTTGGTGTTCTTGTTTCTTGTTACAAATTTGTTCAATTTTCTTCAAGTTCTTGTTTGAAGTTAAGCATGGCTCATGTCATTACATTCATTGGAGCTCAGCATTTGCTGACTTCCCACACAGGTACTTTGCCCCGTCTCCCCTTTCTATGAAAATGTATATTCCCATTTTTCATGTTCGTTAGGGACTAACATTTTCTATCCATTTCATCAGTTCCAAGTCCTCAGTTCCAGGTGTACCACTCATGACCTTATACATGTACTATTGTGGAATGTGTTTATACACACCATATCAATGGTATGCAATGTAATCATCCCTTGTCATGTTCATCTAACAAAGTTGAGCCATGAGAGAAGATGAATACACCAGGACGAAAACCAGCCATTTTATTATTAGGCTTGCCGACCAGCCTTTGTGACCGTATAACCATCCCAAATATTTTCATAATTGAGTGAATTAAACACCAGGCATTGTGTTATATATTTTTCCCCCTTTGATTGTGTTGAATTAACTTATTGGTATCCGTATTTTGTTTTACTTAAGAGATGCCCCCATGTCTTTTCCATCCAGAATGTGGAAGAGTTTGTCCTACAGCTTTTTCTCAGCATAAACTAGGCATTCTTCAAAGTATACAAAGATCGCGAAGGTAGCACCTCACACTTGAATGCCATCCCTTCATTGGCTGGTATTTTAGACCAATTAGCTCATCCTTCAAAGTCAAACTTTCTCTGTATTTTTCCATACGCCAGATTTTTCTAGGTCAGCAAGTCACGTGACTGAAATCCCTTTAATTTGATACCACACACAAATGTATTTCACTAATTATCAAAATTCACCTAGAATTATGCTAATTAGCCTAAAAATATGCCAATAAGCCTATAAATATGTTAATAACACGTGAATAACTGAAAGTTTGTCCTCTATATTAATGTACCATTTGAGAGCAATAATTTGATACCAGACACGGCTGTATCTGTTTAATTGTCAAAATTAACCTGATTAATTAGCAAAAAAACATATACTAATTATCCTATAATTAGGTTAATAATACATGAATAAGTGAAATTTTGTCTTTTATGTTAATGTACAATTTGAGAGCTGTAATTTGATACCAAACACGGCTGTATTTGACCAATTATCAAAATTAACCTTTAATTATGCTCCTTAGGCTAGAAATGTGCTAATTAGCATATAATTAGGTTAATAACATGTCAATCAGTGAAATTTCGTCTTCTATGTTAATGTACATTTTGAGAGCTGTAATTTGATACCACACATGACTACAGTTTTCCAATTATCAAAATTAACCTAATTATGCTAATTAGGCCAGAAATGTGCTAATTAGCATATAATTAGGTCAGTAACTTGTCAATGAGTGATATTGTGACTTTTATGTTAATGTGCGATTCGGCAGCTGTGAATTGATACCACACACGGCTATATTTGTCCAATTATCGAAATTTACCTTTAATTATGCTAATTAGTTTTAAAATGTGCTAATTAGCATATGATTAGGCTAATAAACTGTTAATAAGTGAAATATTGTCTTGTGTTAATGTGCAATTTGAGAGTTGCAATTTGATACCACACAAGACTATATTTGTCCAATTCTCAGAATTAACTTTTAATTATGCTAATTAGTCTTAAAAAATGTGCTAATTAGCATATAATTAGGTTAATGACATGCCAATCAGTGAAATTTTGTCTTTTATGTTAATGTGCAATGTGCGAGCTGTACTTTGATACCTCACAAGACTATATTTGTCCAATTCTCAGAATTAACTTTTAATTATGCTAATTCGTCTAAAAAAATGTGCTAATTAGCATATAATTAGGTTAATGACATGCCAATCAGTGAAATTTTGTCTTTTATGTTAATGTGCAATGTGAGAGCTGTAATTTGATACCACACACGACTATATTTGTCCAATTAGCAAAATTAACCTTTAATTATGCTAATTAGTCTAAAAATGTGCTAATTAGCATATAATTAGGTTAATAATATGTTAATCAGTGAAATTTTGCCTTCTATGTTGATGTACAATTTGAGAGCTTTGATTTGATACAATGCATCAATATATTCGACCAATTATGAAAATTAACTTATATTTATGCTAATTAGCATTCAGATATGCAAATTAGTCTGATTTATTACAGAAATTGATCAAATATATCTTAATTAGTTATGAAAATGTGATATTGAGCACAACACGGATGTTGGCGAATAAACTTATAAGATTTTGTACCAAATTCATGTTATTTACCTATTATTGGGGTTTATGTTGTCACAATTAATAGTTAATTAGCTAATAAATATGTAAATTTTATGCAAATTAATCGAAAAATATGCATATTACCAAATATTTTCCTCTGTCATTGCAATGGGTACGTTAATTATATGTTGTCCAGAAAATTTCAACGCAATCGGCCAAGAACTTCGAAATTTAACATCAAATATGCAATAAATTTTTGTCCATTTTTGCAAAAAAAGGGGCCATTCCCATTTGTTCAGGTCCTATGGGTTAACATGTAGCCCATATTCTAATAATGACCCCTGAATTGATATCTTGAATTTGCTCTATATCGGTTAATATTTAACCGATTTTGATTCCGTAAAAAGTGTTGAGATCTGTGAAGTATACCCTCTCATACTATACTGCAGTTGGCACCATTCTCACAAAAGAAAAAAAAGGCCTGAACTCCCTAGTATTAACTTACTTTGCGTAAAGATGCATGTATACGTAGCTGAGATTAATATTAGGGTCGAGAGGTTCTATTAATGCACCATTCAGGTGGAGCCTTTCGTTTTTTGCTTAAAATCATATACCATAAGAATATATAACTAGCTATATTGATTTGTTTTTGTATGCACTTTTTTAAGGCAACGATGAGCTCGATGGTCCGAACCTTTTTGAAGAATCTGTGAGGGAGCGATAACTGTTTTTAAGATCTCCTTTTTTCGAGCTATATATTTTCAATGAAACCGGTGAAAAATTTTGACCGACCCAACATTCAATAACGGAGCTTCTCCTCGACATAATTTCCCCATCATCTTGTACATGTTGAAGGTCTCGCTGTTTCAATGAACAATTTTTTTCGCATTTAGGCAAGTGTCAGATCTGATACCCAATAGCCAACCGTGGTCCATAAAGAATAGATATAAACGTCCTTGGTCAAATTTCTATGTGTGCTCATTAGCCCCTTCCACCACATTACTTTTTTTTTCTTTTATTCTGTGGATATATCCTGTTATATTACTTTTTTCTTTCAAGGGAGATCGAATCTCGAATCGAATCAGCAACCATGTGCCCTCTTTTGAGTTGAGTACATATATTGGCCTTCGTTACTGGTTCTTTGTTATCCCTCTCAGAAAAGTTTCCATTATGTGGATTTTTTCTTCCAGAAGGAACAAATATTAAATTGGTTAGATACGTAAGCTATACGTGAGAACAGCATGCTTCCGATCTATTATCAGAACAGATGGCCTGAGTCTGAGCATGCTTGTATACTTGTCAGTGTGGAACGGCTTTGGTTGATTCAGAAAGCATATGTGAGGGGTCACCTTGGATTATTTGCTTTAAGCGGGTCTCTCGCTATCACGTGAATTCTTACTGGTTTATTATGCAAATAGGCTGATACTGAGGTCACAATAATCATCTGATATATTGGGAAGGAAGTATAGAGCTTTAATATTTGTGTGTCAAAGAGGTATGAACAAGTATTCACAGGTAGAGCCTACAGGTATACGTATTCAGTGTAGTGAACCTATGTATGGACTATTGTCATGGAGATCATATCTTCGCCAAGTGAAAATATAATCTAATCTACTACGATATAACTACAAGCAAAAGTAAGCAAAAGCGTCACATAGTCCAAAGACTAGGCACAAAACACGGTTTACTCTTACGGTTTCTGTCCTTTCTGCCCCTGTTGTCATAGCTGTCTTGTTTATTATAGATACATTATAAGACCAATATGATATTTTTCGTGTAACAATGTTAACATGCAAATGAGGAGTAACTTCTGTAGTAAATATCTATACTCGCAAAGCAAATACAAACACAGGCGCAATGAATTCGATGCTTTCTTTTATCATCATTTTAACATTATCGTGCCAGAAATTATTGTGTGTACCAGGAATGATAATTTGCGTCGGCTTAATGAACAATTGTACCATGTTATGTTTCAGCGCTCTTGTACAGGCCTACAATATCCCTGAGGTGACGGAAGAAAAATTCCGCCTCACCAGGGAACAAATCGTCGGAATCTATAACGGAACATACCGTAACTGGAATGACAGTACATTTCACGAATCGAACTCTGCACCTCTGTTACCGAACGCAAGCATAAGGGCGGTGACAAGGGCGGATAAATCTGGTTCGACCAATATCTTCACCGAAGCTTTGAGGCTGTTCAGCTCAGAATGACGAGAGCGATCCGATGGGGGAACATTTAGCACTGGTCGAAATGACCGGACAGAAAAGCCATATCATTGGGATCCTGATGTGAAAATATTCGCAGAAAAAAACGCCTGATCTCTCTACCAAACTTTCTGCGCTATCTCCTGAACGACAAAAAAAAATGAGAGCTGACACGTGACTTTATTATTTATCATATTGGGGTCATTTTGGGTCTTTTGTATAACCCCCGATTCGAGGATCATGGGTAAATCCAAGATGGCGGCCACGTGAGGTACCAGTAAAATGCTGTTTTCGTCATTTTTCTTCAAAATTTCAGCCCAGGCCAGATAGGGTTAAGGATGACACAACGAAAACAATTCAGCCGGTCAAGTTACTTGGATTCAAATCTTATGAATGTTAGAATTTATTTTATTTTATCCAATTTTTTAATACATCTAGAATTAAACGGTCTGAATTACAGGCGTCTAGTCCGTCATTCATAATCCAGCCGTCGTCCATTAGAGAATATCCGCGTCCATAATCCAAAGACCTATTCCATTTTCCACATAACAGTATTAGCACCAAATTCAAAAAGACAATCATAGTATACATAAACATAGGCTTGTTTCCTGCAAGAGAGAAGCGGTCAACAGTTTTCAATGATGCCGGCAAGACATCATGATGTTCCAAAAATATCAAATCCGTATCGCTGATCAGTATTCTTAATCCATAATATTCGTTATAAAGTCGTCATCTAAAAAAAAAGATGTATCTCAGTCACGCTTTGATTGTGACTGTGACTGAAGTCATAGGTGACAGAGGAAGAATTGAAATTATCGGATTTTATTTCACATCAGACTGTTATTTACTAAACAATCTGACCGAAAAATCGACAAAAAATGTATGTTTTGAAGAAGTCACTGTGACGTCATTAAAACGGCCATCATATTTTTACATTTTCTGGTAGAGCTGGATCCAAAGTCCCCCTAGCTCAAGGGGTAAGGAAAATATTTAGGGGACCGAAATACCCCTCCCACCCTCCCAGGCGTGAACAGGTCTCAAAAAACCAGGCCAGACAGGGTTAAATGGTATGTCTTTCAGCAAAATGCAACTGTTGCTACCTTACTGAATTTAGAATTTCTCCGAGGTGCTCAGGTTTATTAATTATAGGGGAAAATCGAGCTTTAAAACACGTCTGCTGTGTCATTGATCTGTTCCTGGAGATTATAGTTTGCGGATGAAAACAAACAAACAGCATGCTAATATAGGGTCTACGAAAGCGGAGGCTCATTTTCCGTTGAATAAATGGGAAACAAAATCTAATTCCACCGCGTCTAGACAGGGATCAATTAGGGATTTTCTTGAGTAAATGTGTACAATACTTTTTTCTGAATGTGGATCATTTCCGTCCTACGCCAGAGGATCAGACATGTCGGATAGCATAGCGTTTCCCAAATCGGGTCAATACCATTTCCGTTGCTAATTTCTTCGGGTCCGTCGGTCATAACCTATTGCCATTTACTGACGATCGTCATATGGTCTAGTTCTCGGCGCCTTATCTGATGGGTGGGGGTTGGGAGACTGTTGGGTAGAGTGCAAAAGTTGAAGATTTTAGGCATTACTCATGGTATAGCCTTCAGATTTTAGCATAATAATTCTTATCGCCCTGTTATTCCGTAACAGACAAAAAGATAAACGCCAGAGGTGTGGATAATATTTGTTACACGGTTTGTCACTGACCCAATACAGAAATTTATGGGGTCAGTAAAATTTATATTGGGCCCGGCTATAAATTTTACTGACCCCATATATTTCTGTATTAGGTCACTGACAAACGGTGTAACGAATTTATCCCACTGAAGACCCTTTCTGAACACGCTAATGTCCATAGGCAAATTCTGTGATAAAGGACTTCTTGTGAACAGCTTTGGCCCTTTGTTGCTGTTGCTCACGAAACCAAAAAAAACACTGCATGAAGTCACATATTTGCAATATTTATTGGCGTTGATCGTCGCTGATTACAATGGAATACGAGCTGTTCACATTATGAATGCTATCTAATTTAGAACTACAGCTGCTGAAGCTCACCTTTATTACAAATACTTCTTGTCAAAACGAAACCCGGGAAGTAATCGACGCGAGCCAGCCGAAGCGAATGCGTTGAGTCAGGAGCTACTGTAAAGGGAGATAACCTAGTTACCCACCCCGAATTATAATCGACGGCGGTGGATGGAAAAATATCGGGCGACCCTGTAACCATGATCGCTCGTTTTCATTCGTTTTCGCTCGTAAATAATCTCCAAAAGTGAAGATATACAGCAGAGCTGCCATTGTATGTGGTAAAACTATATAAATAAATAACTATACAAAGATAGCTTGGTGGAGTTTCCGATACTGTATTATACTTGATTATCGGAAACTCCATCATGCTATCTTTGTATAGTTATTTATAATCTTTCGGTTTGTGTTTTTTCACGATCGTATTCAATGTCTATTTTCGTTTTGTCAGAATAACGAGTCCGAAGAGAAGACATTCTGGTTAACCGGAAGAGATTGTTTTCATATTGATATTTCATCCGACAAGTCGTCGGACTCGGTCATTGAGGGCATCTTGGTGGAGAAGACCGGAAACGGAAAGGAACCTCCGGAAATAGACGAGAATAGCAGTGCAGTCATAAGAACGTCAAAAAGAGAGGAAAAGACTTCTGTTGAAACTGAGGGACCATGAGAATTCAAAGAGGAAGATGAGGGAAAACCGACAAGGATTATCCAGGTCACAACTGAATCAAAATGTCAGACATTGTTGCCGCCAGTTGAGCGACAAAATCAACGAGAATTAACTAACATTGCAGAGGTGGGGTTCCGACCATTTTTCTTCCAATGGGATACAAAGCGGAGTGGAGTATTTTGACGATATTGTGGAAGAGTCGCAATAGATTTCATTAGACGAACATCCACGGAATTCGTATCAAGAATGTACAGACGTTACCGAAATGATAAATCGGAAATCCTCGGCGAGCAAGGAGAAATCAGGCGGAGTGGAGGGGAGGGAACTCGAATTTGGAAATGACTAGTACGCCGCCATTGCCCGTCGACGATGAGCTCCAGCCGAATCAGCGAGCATTTCGGCGATCTGGATCAAAATCCAAAGATATCAAGTCTCTCCCGTGATAATACATGTAGGTGAAAAATGTACAATGTAATTCAATCCTTATTAATTAGCGCGAATAACTGATATGGTGAGCATATTCAATTATGTTTGTCTGACAGTTAAGCATATATATGTAATAGACGAGACTCTGGAGACGCGCGTGCAACAGCTTTATTTACAAACTTGCTCTTTGATTATACAGACTGAATATTTCGATATACAGCTTCGCTAATTTGTGCACTAAACAAAAATATCCTAACATAAATATTTATGAAATGAATATGCCAGTGGGATATTTAGTACAAAAGACTTTCGATCGACTGCATCCAATACTTTATCCGCAGTGTTCTGGAAAATGCGAATCGAAAGCAAATGC
>JAVTVY010043412.1:0-22105 GCA_036873755.1 Hanleya hanleyi | reverse complement strand
TCAGATTTTAGGCTATCATTATGAACCAATTCAAAGTAAAATAAATATTGTTTACCGATGACACGATACCGTGTGGAGATTACGGGCCAGTCAAACGTTGAAATCGAACGATCAGTCGCTACCTGTTACAACGGCAATATATTCGCCTAAATTGTGTATTTATTCTCCAATATGTGCATGTAAAATCGACTGCAACGTGGTGAAATAATAACGTCTTGGTACCGAACATATGTGAAGCTATCATGGTTCACCATAACATTTAGTCCGTTGATTGACAGTTGCCGCCGACGACAAGTTGTACATTGCATTGTGATTGACAGATGGAGAGAAGGAATCTATATGAAAAGTAGTTGAGAGTTTGTATATCTCTTGTTTGTGAATAAGGAAGTACTGAACAAATGACTGGTATCTCAATTAAAAAACAAAACAAGTTTATAGTGAAAAAGTTAAGAAAAATTCTGCTCATCGGAAGTTTTGATGTTGGCGGTACTTGATTGGATTTGAAGCACACTATTCCATTTTCGGAAACGATCGCACAAGATTGGAGCCCGAAATCGTCAATCTATGGCTTTGGTCACTGATCAATTGCAATCTTATTTTAGGCCTAATAGTATGCACTGGCGGTGATAAGTTTACTTCGCCTGTAATAATTGAATAAGATACGTTATCTTATATGCTATGTTAGATTTCTTTTTCTTTCTTTCTTTCCTTTTTTCGTCTGTTTGTTTGTTGTTTTTTTTGGTTGTTTTTTTTTTGCCGGCCCCCAAGCCCCCCGTTGTCTACGCCCTTGCCACAGTAGTACATCGCACACACCTGGTCAGATAAAGGGACGGGTCAAAAGGTACAGTCGGGAGGTGTCAAAATGTAAATAAGTTACTTGCACAGCCTGCGCAGCCTGCACAGTACAGCACGGGACCTCGACTGCTACTGACCCTGTCTCGACCACCCTAGTAAGCGGTGGGGTTACTGCAAGCTTCTAAATACCTCTGTAAGAGGGTGCTCCTAGTCTGAAAGGAGGGACGTCCGGAACAACAACAACAACAACAACAACAACAATATGGCCGAAGATCCGAACCCATGCCTGTTTTTAGCCGCACATCATTTAGGTGTGGAATGCACCCCTAGGTTTTGTAAAGCTTCCAGCTTTCATTTCCTATATGGGAAATTCGGTGACAATTTCCGATATGGGAAATTCTATTTCCGATATCGGAAATTGAATTCCCGATATGGGAAATTCTATTTCCGATATCGAAAATTGTCACTGAATTTCCGATATCGGGAATTGCAATTTCCGATATCGGGAATTGCAATTTCCGATGTCGGAAATTAGAATTTCCGATATCGGGAATTGAATTCCCGATATCGGAAATTCGGAATAAAAAGCACTTTGGCTTGCCATAGGTATGGTAGATAATTAAAAACTTTAGTAACTCGGCTTGACATTATAGAGAATGAGTTTAATTGAGCCAAAGATGAAAGAGAAATACACTTAGAAAAAATATTTTAAAAAAAAATCGATTAAATTTTTTTTTTATATTTATTAATGTTCATAATTTATTGGAAATAATTAGACATCGACCATCCAATATCCTACAGGCCAGGCAACTGTGAGTGATAAGCGTCACTTGAATATCAGAGTCCGCTCCAGGTAAAGCGTGAGGTCCACCGTTTCTTTCACACCGGTACCGAACTGTACTCTAGCGCCCTCATAAATTCATTTTGTTATAGGGTACCAGTAGTTCATTTTCTTTAATGTGTATTGTGAAAAATGTCACAGAAAGTTCTAGAATGTTCTGGGAAGTCCTGAAATGTTCCGGGAAATTCTTTATTGTTCTCTATGTGACATTTTCTAGAAACTTCTATGTGAGGTGTATATATATAAGGAGTATTGGCAGCAGAGGAGAGAGAATCTCATTGTCCTTCAAACACTTTACGGCCATCAATCGATAATGTATACGGAAATAATACCGAAAATAAACACGAGAACAAGGGAACGGAAACCAATGATCAGTTCTATAAAAAATGCCATTTCTCACCACTTCTTTATGCTGCAGAGAGTATATATATATATATACATATGTATATGTCTGTTCTCTAACTCATCTCTAATACAAATAGGGATGAAAAGTACAAAACGAAATAACTCATGCAATTCTGCCCAGAACACAATACCGCCAGTTTATATTTATATCTGTCAAAGAAACCAAAAGCTACAGAATATCTTATTATATCTTTCAGGAAAACCATGATGAAAGTAATTATCGCAGGAAGCAGTTACATTCATAGACTGGAGAGCAGTATCATTCAAAATTCCATACCGGACGCCCGGCTCGATTTTCGCACTGGCCAGGACATTCGGTTTTTTGGCATTGGGGGAGCCAGAGTCCGGACTTTAAGAAAATCCGAAATACTGGAAAATCTCCTTTTGGAGACAAAGCCCGACCTGCTTATCCTCCATATTGGGGGAAATGATGCGGATTCCTTCAGAAGCGCATCTGCCATTTATTATGATATCATGGATTACGTGGATGTACTAAAAAAAAAAAATCCAAATTCCGAGCATCTTCGTCAGTCAACTCGTCTTTCATCGGGTAACTCGGCACATTTCGGTCAATTCATATAATACCAAAATTCAAAACATCAACAACCTACTAAAAACCAATAATATGGCCACTTTTTGGAGACACAGAGGCCTGATCCGACCTCAAAATGAAATTTTACTAAAAGATGGAGTACATCTCAACCATTTAGGCCAGATACTGTTCTACCGGTCTATGAAGCGGGCCCTTGGAGTAGCAGTAACTCAACATCAACAAAACCTGAAATGATCACCATCTACATTCCCGACCACCGACTGCCGACCACCTACCACCGACCAAAGACCACCAACCAACAGGACCAATACCCTCCAAACTCCGCAGGAACCACCCTGACCTAACCATTTCATTGGAGTCCCAAAAACAACCACAACCAATCAACGGAAACAAGTACAGCTTCTACATTCAAACGAAATCGAACGATGCCCACCACAACCACGGACAATCGAAACCATACTCATTGAAGACAACACAGATCAGACGTAATACACCTGAGATGCCACCGATGAAACGACTGCCCAATGCAAACATTTTCCTTTGACTCTCACGCAATATAGGACGTAGACCTGTGGTCCTGTGCCCCAATACACACTCCAAGCAATTGTTACAGGCACAGATTTCTGGATGAACCCACCCTGTTCTCATGAGCGACATTAGGAAAGTCGATTCGAAAAATCCTCAAGGCGCTCACGGTTCTCCCAGTTTTTTCTGGACGGCTTTGTGCGTACAAAGGGGTACCGAGACAAAGGAATCATACACGCGATTACATTGAACTCTTATTCACCAGTATAACAACCAAAAAAACAAAAAACAGCAAAAGACTTACGAACTTGTACATATAGCGATTCTTATTTATTTCTATTAATATCTCCTACTAATCTCTCACTGTTATTTATTATTTATCTATTTATTTATTAATTTATTTGTTTATATAATTAGCGCTGAAAAAGATATTCGATAAACCAAGTAATGTACCGCGAAATTCAAATAAACATTGAGTTGATGGGCCGCGAAATCCGAATGGGAAGCGGCCCTTAAACTACAATTTCAACAACAGAGGAGAGAGAATTCTTCAGGTTGTGACTACTAGTTAGTGCTGATTTGTGATTTGATTCGTATGAACAAATGACATTCAGTAACGTTTTGTGGAGTGTGAAACGCGCGGATTTCACGAGAAGTGGACAACAGGACTGGGCACGAGATAAATGAACTGTTTCTAGAAGCTCTACGAAGAAAGCGGACTGAATTCGACTAGAAACAGACTGTCTATGAGCATTTAGGATCATTTATACTGCTTGCCTCACTTACAATATTCTAGTACGCCTAAGGTTTGTGACATACTGTACCACATTTTTGTAACAAAAGTTTATTTTCTGGTTGGTTAATTATATAAACTCTTTAAGTGAATCGTCTTTTCTTTTGTTGTAATTTTGTTTGACCACTGATTTAGCAAACATCCTCCAGCTCTATTTTGAGAGCAGTACGTCTTATATATATTCGTGGGTGCATAACAAAATTGGGGGCTCGTCCGGGATGTAAACCAGTTTTGGTTCGATTTTATGTTCTCAGAATGGCTGGTAACTTAATTTGATCCTCAAGTATTTGGACAAAAGGGAAAACCTGTCCATAAATGATTTAGGGCGAGTTAAAAACATTAGCCAGCCATTTAAATGTTAGTGTGTCAGCCAATATGATGAAGAATGAATAGTCCAGGTAGTATGAAAGCAATTGATTCTAGAAAATGAAAATGAAAGCCCAGACTTTGACCTAGCTAAGAATATTAGACTGCATGGTTCCTAATTTCAATGAGGACGAGGTTTTTGTTTTTGTTTTGTTTTTTTGTGTTTGTTTGTTTGTTTGTTGTCTTTTTTTGTTTTTTTTTTGAGAAAATTGCCAACATGCCATTTCAACAGTCTATATGAGCTGGTTCTGTAGGTAGAAATTTAGAAACTTAAAGAAGCAACAGGAAAGACATTTGTGAAGTTGAAAGGGAGAAAGACATGGTATTTGATATGTGGTACAGGTAGAGAAGGTGTAGAGGGGTAGGTAAAGAAACAGTATCTCCAATTGAGGGAAGTTATTCTTACTGAAGTATTTAAGAACAGTACGTATTCCCTTGGATATAATTCAGGACTTACCTGGATGAACATAAGATAGGACAACAGTTATCAATGGTGACTATGAATTAACCCACAAGAAAAATGATAAATTGGCAATAAGCTCGACCAAAAAGTTAGCCCTAGTCCTAAGGATGGGAAAGGTAAATGTGAGAGGGATAGAGAATAAGACAGGAAAAACCTTTGTTAAGTCATGGAATGCACCTACAAGACACAGTATATTGTTCAATAAAAGTTCACCGGAAGACGCATTGTTGGAAACTCGGTAACGAGAGGAAGGTGTATAAACCTGTTGATTTACAGGTTTTGCAGCCCACCTGGGGTCAAAATTGACGAACTTTCTTCATTGCACATTTCTTTAGTACTATATCGATTCTTTCTCTAGATGAAATTATTTTGGTGGATACTCGTTTGCTTAGGTGTAATTTTATCCTTCAAAATGCAATTATTAGTGGCAAAATTTTCTCCTGCTTGAGTGAAGAATTTCTAGTAACACTTGTGTCACACCATGGAGGTATTAATACCTTCATGGTCACACCAGCACTGGAGGAGTCATAGTTCAGTTCAGTTCAGTAGGTAAATTCCTCCTCTATATAGGAGCACCTCCGTAGGAGTACATATTAATATACAATCAATTGGAACCACTCAACATTTATAGCCAATAGTATCGTGCTATGAAGTGAACATTTATACAATTCTACAATTGGACGAACTACTATCCTGAAAGTGCTGTGATAGTCTGACCATGTGAGCTTCCTAACGGTGTATGCGATGTACTACTGTGAGTGGATTTATATAGCGGTCACTGAAAGACACCAAGGTACTTTATTCCCCAAGTGCCTCCGCTGGCGAAGGTCTAGCGTAGCAACTAGTTCCACCATCAGTCCATATTATCCTGGACACCGAATCAGTCCAGCGCCTTGTGAATAGGCGAGTATATATGTAAGCGGTCACTGGCGAGGCGCGAACCCACGCGAGCTGTAGCACTCCGGGTCAGAGTCAAACACTCTAACTACTTCGGCCACGACACGCTCAGCAGTTAACAGCCCTAATATGTTTATTGCTTTTATTTTGTTAGTTGATTTTTCCAGTTTTATAAGTTAAAGCGTTTATTTTTGGAAAAGTATTGATCATGGAGATTTGAAATTTGGCATCGTTAGCCCTATTCCGATCCAAGCAAAGAAAAAGCGGTGCCTCGGTATTCTGTATGTTATTCTGGTTGCTGAAATATTAATGTTCAAAGTATGGCTATCGCATTTAATTAAATTTTGTTCAATTGAAAACACCTAAAATTCCACAGAAATATATCTGAGCCAAATTTTGATAAACTGTGTCACCCGTTTTTGTTGAAGAGATGGAACTTACGCGAATTGACTTGAACTGCTCCCCCTTCCCCCTCTTCTTTATCTTGAATTATTGAACTACCTGTTGGGCCACCACTAATGGGCCCAATGTAGCCACCTCGTTCGCTTGAAATGGATAGGTCTCTTAAGTAATGGCTTGTGAATGTCTAGTTTGTCCGCCAGGCGCATGCGCTGACGATGTCGTTGATAGGCCGACAGATTCTTGTTAAGTGGCTAAGACGTGGCTAAGGCTCTAATCTCATGGGAACACATCATAGATAGCAGAGGAGGACTATCTACCATGATTAAATATGTCCACCTAATTATTTTCTTCGACCAATATGCTTTCGTGTTCTTTGTGATGTTTTCTGTCGATCGCAAATTGGCTTCAGGGATAAAACAACAGACGTCTGTTCCCCCGCACAAGGTCTGTGCCCAGTAGGTAATGTCGGAGAGCTCTCACTGGGCATACAACGCCTGTCTTAGTGTAGACTTGGATCCAACGTACTGGATACGCATGGAATATCATACAGTCATTGAATGTATGGTCCTGATAATGGCGATTCATTTTTGGGTATAAATTCTGGAATATGGCGTTGTGAAATTCTTGAGCAAACGTGAGTCCATTCTAGAGACTTCCTTGTAAGCTACTGCTTTTAGGGGTGCTTATAAACGAAGGTTTGATGAGGGAACCCAAAACCACTCCTAGATCCCACTTCGGCAGAAGTTGACGTATCCGCCGTGATTGTAGAGCGAAGGATCTGAGTAAGGCTGAAATGTCTTTGTCTTGTCCTATGTACAAGTTGACTCAGTACTCTGGATAGAGCCGATCTGATATTGCTTGTTCCTGTGCAGATGAAGGAGGATTTCCACAACTACTGGTAAAGATGCAGAGTCGGAATTGTGGCCGTTATCTCGGCACCGTTGGTAAAATACTTCCATTTCGATTGGTAGACCTGGTTTGTGGACGTTCTGTTTGCTCCAGTAAAGGCCTGCGCAACTTTCGCTGAAAAGCCTCCCACTCTGAGGGAATATTGGATAGTCTGGAACCATGTAGGTTCATCCACTAATGGGTTCTCATGATAGACTCTCTGTCGATACTGGCTGAGTAAAGTTGACCAAGTTGGTGGACGACATGGATTGATGGCGAGAATTGTAGTAGTTGTGGGAACCACGGTCGCTGTGGCCACCACGGGATGACAGTGCGGATGACGCAGTGGTGTTTCGGGATCTTTTAGAGGGTGAGTTGAATTAGGGCCACTGGGGAAAATGCATACGCCAGTATTCCGTCCCACTTCAGCGACAGGACATCGATGGCGAACGCTCGAGGATCTGATTGTTGTGTCGAGTCCCAAATCCTCACTATATTCTGAAAGATCTGAGGGTGCAGTTTCCACTCGGTCTATACAATTTTGTCCTGTCCGCGTAGAGCATCCGCTATCTCGTTAACCTGAGTCGTCTGAATGTGACGAGCCCTTATCCATATGTCGGCCACTTTCATGTCTTCCATGTGAGCACCCCATCCCGTCAGAAAAGCATTTGTGAAGAAGTGATGGTTTGGCGGTGGAGGACGAAATGGTACACCCGACATGACGTTGTTCCGAAGTTGCCACCATATGAGGTACGGGTGTAGCCGTTCCGGTACCGGGATCATCGGGATGTCGACATCCCTGTACAGGAATGGTTGAATGTGGAACTGCAGATGTCGAACCTATAACCGTCTCCAACAGGTTGGGTCTTGCGTAGAGGTTAGTAATCCCAGAAGTACTTGCCACCGTTCCATAGGATGAGACTGTGATGACAAAAAATTGTGTTACCACCAGCTGGATTTTGTTCCATCGGTCTTTCGGAGGCTGGACGATACCGTTGCTCGAATCGATGACCGCCCCTATATAGCCTTGTAACTGGGCCGGTTGTAATTCCGATTTACCGGATGCGGTATTACGAATTCTTTTTAGTTCTTTGTCGACGATCTTTGTCGACGGATCATAGTAGAATGTCGTTGATGTAAATGTCGATATTGATGCTCCGGGATGAAGAAAAGATGAGATGGGTTGCGTGATACGGGTGAAACACCAGGAGGGTGATGGAGATGCCGAAAGGAAGTCCTGCCACTCGAACCTCCTTCCGGCGATGGCGAAACGTAGAATGCGACGATGAGTTGGGTAGATGGGAATAGCAGATATACGCCCTGAAGATAGATGGATATCATTCAAGCTTGCAGCTAAAGTCGAGACCGTAGGGAAGGATGGAATGGATGGCATCTTGAATCTTGGAGGTGTGCTAAATGATTCGTGTTTAGTCTGCGAAGATCTATAATCATGCCCAGTTGATTAGACCCCTTCTTTGGTATGAAAAAATACTGGACTGTAAAAGCCAGGGGGTTTCTTCGTCCGAAGGAAGTTCTTGTACCGCCTGTTTCTCTAGAAGAGTCTACACTGATGAAAGTAGAGCCTGCAGTTGGTCTGGTAGAATCGGGAATCTTGGAGGTTGTGGATGAATGATGAGACGTGGATATTCCAGAAACGTGAATTGAAAGCCGTTCCTGAAGATCCTTATAGCCCACCTGTCGTTGGTAATCAACTCCTAATTCTCCCAGAACGTCTGCAGGCGTCCGCCTACGACTGGATGATGAAGTAGATGAAATGACGGAATGACGAGGTTGAGAGGTGGAGGATTGTCAATCTCCGGGGTTTGGGAGTATGGTCCTTCATGACTCTTTCCTGGGTACGAATTTATCCAGGGTAGGCCATTGCTTGGCTAAGACCTCGATGAGTCGACTTCTGGTCTCACCTTCCGAATAGCCTCATTGAAGAGGGTCTCGGCTGTTAACGGTTGGTGTAACAGGGTAGTCTTCCGATGTGCTGTCACGTTCGGTTTTAATTGATTCATATGCGCCGATCTACTAGCCTGTAGTGCTGTAGTCAAAGAGAAGGCGGACGTCTGCATTACATGGGCGTTGGCTCGGTCTAAGGAGTCGACTTTAGTCTTGGGTTCAGGTAGTTTCTTGTTGTCAACACACCTCCCGGCCGAGTCCGAACTACGGAATCGGGAACTATTCCCAGACCGGACAGGGGAGACATCCACCACAGGCCCGTAGGCTGGGGGGGTTCGGGGGGTGCGTACGCACCCCCCCCCGCAGAGCAGACCGAGTTCCGATGCCGGGGGAAGAAAAAAAATTCACGGAGTGCACGGAAGGACCTACATGCGGGCATCCATGTGCCAGGAGCGATTGACCTCCCTGGCATTGCTACACATTCAGTTGGAGAGGGTGGGGGCTCAGCCCCCCCCCCAGTTTCAACAAAAGCTGGGTGACTTTTTCATGATTTTGGTCCTAATGTGACCAGATATACAGGCCGGTTTTCCCCCCCGCGGCGCTTCGCGCCGCCCTGTAGGCCAGGTTTTCATGGAGCGGTGACTTTGCACTGGAGGGGCACGTTGCTGTTTGGGTTAAATGCTCTGATTTGCTCATTCTTCTGTTCCGTTCACAATGACCAATAACTGTTTTAGATGTTAATTTACATAGAAATTGCATTCGCTTTATTGGACGATTATCTGCTTATCAAATTTAGAAATCAAAATTGCGTTCATATTATTTCTTTTTTTTGTGTTCACATATTTCTCTTCAAACGCGTCAGCGCTCTCCAACCCTCTGCTGAAATGTTATTTTCTTCGAGATCACTGCGTATAGTTCGAATTTTGGAAAGGAAAAATACTTTTTTTACATTCAAAAGTTATCAACTCAATTTTTCTTCTAAATGACGAGAAAAAATCACAAAAACAATCTCAAAATGGAGTTGATTATATAGTGATGATATGTCGTTTTGTATGCCGGAAATCAGCCAGAATGCGTCGACAGCCATCTCGGAGCGCGGAGCTTACGGGGCCTAGGCGGCCCCTGGACCCTCGCCTAAAGTGCTATGATAGTCGAGCCCCCCCCACTTTTTGGGAGCCGCCGCAGCTGTACATTGTTATTCTTAACGTGATCAAGTCTTAGCTGGTTGACATATTTTCTTTATGACAGATAGCAGCGAAATATACAGTAATAAACATGGGCCAGTTTCTTGATAATAGGATAGCTCAATCGGAGGAATTGTTGGCGTGATTTATCCATCTCTTTACCAGATCGTAACAAGTGTGAACTGAAGTGGCACAAATATATCGGCAGGCCGGTGTGGAGGCTAAGAATATCCCATATTAAGAGTGTCCGGCTCCTATCTTCTAACACAGCAAGGACACTCTTCTCCAGATATCTCCAGAGGTCGGACACTCTTCACTCAATAAAAAGATAGGAAACGGGACACTTATCCCCAGACACTCTTAGCCACCACACCGGAGTGAGCAGTTAATGATAATAATCTTGATCAAAGGGGGTTTCACCATCTCCCAGTCGACAAGATTATCATTCACACAACGAGTCGATCATAGTCATATACTGAATTTATCAGTCGAAAAAAATGCAGTTGGCGGATGTCGAAAATATGCTGTCAAACTGCGCCAGAACGCGCCATATGGCATCTAAATTTTCAAAAAAGCGGACCCCCCTAGCCGGGCTTCGCGCCTACGGCGCTCGCATTAGGAGTTCCGCAATATTCTCTACCGAACCCGCCCGTTGCCAAACTAGCCTACGGGCTTGCACCAGATGTAAAGGTTCCGGGTCCGACACTTCTGTTTCCCGGATCTCTCTGCAGCGATACTGTCAGATCTTCTCTATATCTGCATTGGGGGATTCTGGTTTTTGTTGGTTGTAATTCTTCCAACGAAACATTACTGGGGGAGGAAGCCTAGATTCCCTGTAGGAATAGTAGTGCTGTCGCTTTCCTTTAGTGGAGCAATATCGTGCACAAAACTAGCCGAATTGTGCACTTCGAGATAAAAGCATGAAACTTGGCATGATAGTAGCCAAAGATATCCTGACCATTTTCTGATAAGGACCCACTCATTTCTTTTCCAATATGGCCGCCAAATTCAAGATGGCCGCCAATATAATGGTCAAATACAGCAATATGATAATAATACTGTTTATTGTTTTAGTCGAGGTCATGAAACTTGCAGCGATGCTTGTTATTAATGCTCTAGTCCGTTTTCAAGAAAGATCTGTAAAATTATTTTCCAAGGTGGCCTCCAAATTCAAAATGGCGGCCATGATAATGGTCAAATTAGTGGTAAATCATCATATAATGCGTAAAGGATTATGTCTGTATTGTGCACTTAATGTATTGTGCTGAAGCCAAGCAAATAATTCCTGCTACGAATAAACTTTATCTTTCACGGTAAAATGACAGTCGTATTCAAGATGGCTGCCAAAAAAACGCATTTTAATATGAAAAAACCCAGTCCAAGGATCACTTTCTGGATCTTGGAGCAACGTCGGTCATCGGAAACATGTACACACACGCCCGCACACACACACACACGCGCGCACACACACAGACACACACACATGATTCAAGTGTGGACAGGCAGGACCGCGATGCGGCGATTGGTGGCGAGAACAACGTAGGGGAGTTTTTTTTGCAGGGAAGGTTTATGAAAGTGGCGGTATACCGGAATTTTCGTCGAAACCGGTTGTGCTAAAAATAGATCGCGAGCTAGCGCATTATCAAAGCAAACGTTCTGACTCTTTCAGCAGTCATTCGTTCATCCACTTACGCCACGATGTTCTCGTGTACCACTTGCGCCAAGTCTTTTACACGCTTGCACGACTTACAACGCTATGAGTCTGCCATCCACGATGCTACTGCCCAGTACACATGCGAGACCTGCGGGGATACATTTAATCTCACCAAAGTGTAATCCATGGACATGCACGCTTGAGGGTCGAGGAAGCCGTGGGGTTTGACTCCATCCTTGAGTTACCTTTTCAAGATCCTGTTGACGAGTATACATGTTCGATCTGCAGGAAGTCATTTAGTCGTAAGGATAATTTACGGTGATATCAACGTTTGGTCCAAAGAGCACCCAGCCATGAATGCCAGCATTGCGGTCGAGTCTTCAGACTCCACAGTCAGTCGAGCCCCATCAATCCGAAAGACATCCACAGTTTGTGTTCCATTTTGTGTTCCATCCATGACTTATACTAATACTTATTCTCATGGTCGGCTTCTGATTGAAAAAGAGCCGTCTGAGATCAGCACAATTAACTTCTGATTTGAGAAGAGCAGCTGACTATGCGGCCAAGACACATACAATAACATAAGTGAATAGTAAACACACCCATAGCGGCTCCCCCAGCGTGGGTGTGCTCTGATGGAAGGGATAATAAAATGATTGACCTGTAATCGTTGTTGTTGTTGTTCTCTTATTTGACTAACCAATCAGAATAGTACTTATCACGAACTCGTAGAGCTACGTATAAGCGCACATGTGTGATATCGCCTATAAAACACATTCCTCTGGACCCCACATCTCCATTCCAACTGTTGCAGAGCCATGACGGAGACCCATCCCTATGCCACTCGCATTTTACAGCATGTGACCGTGGTTAACTCACTCATGGGTTACCGAGCAGTGGTTCGGTCCATGTTTGCAGATGGCGACGACAACGAGGGGTGATGCCAGATCCTGGAAGAGTTCACAGAAGCGATCCTCGATTCGATGGCGAGGTGTGCTATCACCCACCACTATACTGGACTATGAAAGCCATCTTTGATGCTCGGGCTATGGACCACGAGCGCTCTCGCCGGAACCAGCGACGGCTCGTGAACCTCGCAATGGTCTTTGTTCTATTGACCCTGACGCTGTGGCTATGACAGTTCTATCTTCCAGCGACAGAGCCTCCATGTCTTCCGAAAGAGAAGCGGCTAACTAAGCACGATGTTCACACACACATACACAAACACACACACACACACACACCCGCGCGCACTCACTCACCATCGTTAGTGCGTCCATGCCTTAAGATGGGGGTTGGGGACGCCTCACGGGCAATTTGGACCACGGATGGTCCATCTCTACCCAAAACACCGTCCTTCACACGCCCAAAATGCTCACTTTGGATACTACTCACCAATGATGTCACAGATGACGTGGACATCCATCAAGTCGTGGTCTACACACCAAGGACTTCACAATGACACCTCATGCGACGCATTCGGACCAAGAATAGTCCTTCATTCGCTCAAACACACGCCCTGGATGACATCTTGATGTTACTACTGCCCAACTGAGCATGTGTAGCGCAATGCGACTTCCAACAAAAACCATACCATTCGTTGTCTACATGCAGACAGGTACAGGATGACACCCAACATGGTCCATTCGGACCACGGATGGTCCATCTCTACCCCAAAAACCTCCCTTCACACCCCCAAAATGCCCACTTTGGCTACTTCTCCTACTGATGACCTCACCGATGACGCCACAGACGACGTGGACATCCCTCAAGTCGTGGTCTACATACCGAGGGCTTCACTTTGACACCTCACACGACGCATTCGGACCAAAAATGGTCCCTTAATCGCTCAAATATACCCTTGCGCACCTCCAGAATGACCACTTTACTTACTACATCTCAACTGCCCATGCGCAGATTGGCACGACTTCCAATCAAAAACACGCCAGTTTGACTCAGCCCCACGAAAGCTTCACTAGGATACCCCAACCGGTCCATTTGGATCAAATATGGGTCCCTTGATTGCCCAAACATGTCATTTCCCACGTCCAAAATGACATCTTTCGTTACTACTGCCCAACTGCGCAAGCGTAGCACAATGCGACTTCCAACAAATACCATACCATTCGTCGTCTACATGTAGAGAACTACAAGTTGACACATCACACGGCCCATTCGGACCACGGATGGACCATCTCTACCCCAGAGACCTTCCTTCACACCCCCAAATCCCCACTTTGGCTACTACTCCTACTGATGACGTCATCAATGACATCCCAGATGGCGTGGACATCCCTCAAGTCGTAGTCAACACCCCGAAACATTAAATGGAAAATGACGGAGACACCAATAGCTAGTATCATGCCAAGTTTTAGGCTTCTGACACAAATCAAACAATGAACTAAGGTAATTTCAGTATTTGGCCATTATTATGGCGGCCATCTTGAATTTGGCGGCCATGTTGGAAAAAAGTTGTGTGGGTCCTTATCGGAAATTGATCGGGTCATCATTGGCTACTACTATGCCAAGTTTCGTGCTTTTATCTCAAAGTGCACAATATTTTCACCATATTGCTCTACTACTTGTCCCCTTTATACGGATATTGCTTTAGCGGTCGACTGCATATAGGCTATATATCGAATATTGCTTTAGCGGTCGACTGCATATAGGCTATATATCGATGCCAAACAGACTGCTCCCAATTTACACACTCGCCGTACGAGATCAACTGTGTGCAAAATTGCGGTCAGCAAAGATGACATGAAGAATGCCGATCTGAGAGAGACCTGAAAGTTGGACAAATATTATAGCGGTCAGCATGATAAGAGGACGTAGTGATTCTAACAAAGATTCTTACCAACCCTATCCTATACTAAACTTAGAAAATAATGTTTTCATAGGGGTGCTCAATGGCTATTTGACTCACGGTTAGTGTGGAAAAATTTATAAACTTTCCCATAGTTATTGGGGGGCAATTCTTCCACCTGGGACAGACTGTGTGGAACATAAGTTGATATAGGTCTGATTGTGTCCCTTTGTTGATCAATTTCACGATGGAAACACCAGTTAAACTTGAGATAGAAATTCCATCTTGTAATTTATTCATTTGTTTATTCGATTGTATGAAGCAGATCACCCCTTCCTCTCCAGCCTTGTAAAACAGAATCTCCCACCTGCGCTTGACACTGTACATTTCACACAAGCCGTTAGCGTGCTAAAACATCCCGAATAGATTCAAGGTTAGCAATTTGTTATAAACACGTGTTATAGAATTGTTTTTTTTACGCTAGTTTTCTAAGAAATCACAACACTTCAGCTAGCTGGTTTGCAAAAGCAAAACAAATGGGGAATCAAAGGAGTACGCATGCGCGTAACACGTTCCTGGGAGACCAGGGTCAGGGGAGTTAGCTCTTTTGTCTTTAGCAATGGAAATATCTAAATGAAGATAATGACGGTTTGTAATAGAAGGTGAAGGTGTAAGAAAAACTGACATACTTGAAATCCAAGAGAAATTTGCTTTCCAGTAATATAAGTAATATATAGGGAGAATTACAGCCCACATTGACCTTTGACCTCAGAAATTTGCATATCACGTGACAGAGGTCAAAGGTCAATGAGTGCACTTGAGTTGACCTGTATCCTTTCATCTTGTCTTTGACCTTGGATCATGTTTAGACATGTTAGGGCTGGGGTTTTTCCATCACGGGGAGTGCGCATGTGTATGACGTCACTTCCGGTCTGCGTGAATCAGGCGTGACCTATGCATGTACTAGACTCGTACCTAGCCCTCAACTCACACGCACCGAATAGCGAATTGGAGCTGGGTACGAATCTATGCATGTACTGTATTTGGGGAATCACGGGGAGATCACGTGATAGTTCAAGGTTATGTTGAATGATAGGAATGCGTGTACTGAGCTGTTCATGACCTGGGTATGACTGTATGGGATGTGCTGACTTGGTTCTGGGGGTTTTCCCATCATGCGGCGGTCACGTGATTAGGAGTGCATGTACGGACTTGTATGCCGTCCATTCATTTGAGTCGGGGACTTGGGGTCCCTACGGAAGGATTTTGCAAGTCATGGGTGGGTGTATGTAAAATGAGGATTTGTCTCGAAAATATAAAAAGCGGAACACGGACTTTACCTCTAAAATAGGGGAAAACCCCTATCAACTCTATCCCAAAGGGCTAATATCGGTCCCTGGCTTATCGGGTTCTGCCTGGAGTGGGTGTATGTAAAATTAGGATTTGTCCCGAAAATATAAAAAGCGGAACACGGACTTTACCGCTAAAATAGGGAAAAACTTCTATCAACCCTATCCCAAAGGGCTAATATCGGTCCCTGGCTTATCGGGGCCTGCTGAGAGAGTGGGGGAGTGCGTGTATGTAAAATTAGGATTTGTCCCGAAAATATAAAAAGCGGAACACGGACTTTATCCCTAAACTAGGGGAAAACACCTATCAACCCTATCCAAAAGGGCTAATATCGGTCCCCGGGCTTATCGGGGCCTGGGTGCATGGGTGGGTGCATGTAAAATCAGGATTTTTTCCGAAAATAAAAAAAACGGAACACGGACTTCACCCCCTAAACTAGGGGAAAACCCCTATCAAGGGCGTATATTGACTCCCATTGACCTTTGACCTCCAGTATAGAGTGCGTGTATTCACTACCATTGACCTTTGACAGCCAATCAGAAGCGAGTATTTCGACCTCGTCTGACTGTATGCATGTACTGACTTGGTTCTGGGGGTTTTCCATCACGGTTGTGCGCAGGTGAATGACGTCACTTCCGCGTGAATCGGCGGGCGTGACCTGGCTATGGGATGCATGTACTCACCTATTTCTGGGGGTTTTCCATCACGGAGAGGTCACGTGATAGTTCAAGGTCATTTGAATGATAGGAATGCATGTACTGACCTGTTCATTCATCCGGGGACTTGTTTACATCCGGGTCATTCATTGTGGTGGGTCTGCGCAAGTGTGTGACGTCACTTCCGGTTTCACTAAAACTACCTCCGAACACAGAAGAGTTCCAATTTTCTCTTAGACGTATGGTCTGGATTTTCAACATCCGGGTTTTCCCCGGCCCGGCCCGGCCCGGCCCCGGCCCCGGTCGCAGCGCGCGCGGGTTATCCGGTCGCACGCCTGCGCGGCATCACCGGAAGTGCGTGGGTGAATTTCGGGTCAAAAGGTCACATCCAGGTCAAAAGGTCAACGGTCCCCCTTCTAGCAAGGCTCGGCCCTCTTCGGGACAATAGATAGCCTTTATCCGCCCTTCCGAAGCATCCATGTATAGAGGAGGGTCTCCGACAATATTACCATCTATTTATCCATGTTAAATGACCAGTGGGGAACCCTCAGTTTTCCCCAGAACCGTATTGGCACGAACAAATACATGAAACCATGGAACTTATAGTAATAAACTTAATCTATAGGTGTTGCACGAGTCTCCACTCTCCGTCTTCCTGGTCTTTACCCTTAACCGCTGACATGAGCTTTAACTTTTAACGTTTAACATCCGCATGTAAACACACCCATAGCGGTTCCTCCAGCGAGGATGTACTGTGATGGAGGGGATAATGAAAGGATTGACCTGTAATCTTTGTTGTTGTTGTTGCTCTCTTTTTGGACTAACCAATCAGAATAGTACGTATCACGGACTACACCCGTAGAGCTACGTATAGGTGCGCATGTGTGACATGGTGTATAAAACACGTCTCTCGGGATCCCACACCCCCATTCCTACGGTTGCAGAGCCATGACGGAGACCCATCCCTATGCGACTCGCATTTTACAGCATGCGACCGTGGTTAATTCACTCACGGATTACCGAGCAGTGGTTCGGTCCATATTTGCAGATGGTGACGACAACGAGGGGCGACGCCAGATCCTGAAAGAGTTCACAGAAGCGGTCCTCGACAGGGTGCACTCGATGGAGAGGTGTGCTATCACTCACCACTACTGGACTATGACAGCCATCCTTGATGCCCGGACTATGGATCACGAGCGCTCACGCCGGAACCAGCGACGGCTCGTTGGCCTAGTAATGGTCTTTGCTCTATTGACCCTGACGCTGTGGCAATGACAGCGACAGAAAAAGAACGGCTTTACAGAGCCTCCACAGATGCGCTTATGTGCAACCGATATATACGAGGGTCAGTCACAGTGTGCGTCATTCACCGTTCGTCATTGGGTCAACCATGTCACCGAGGGACCTGACCATATATACGAGAGACAGTCAGAGTGTGTGTCATTCACCGTTCGTCGTTGGGTCAACCCTGTCACCAGTCCTACGAGCCATCCTTCCCCTTACACCCCCGGTGGGGTTACACGTCTATGAAGATAAAGTCACCATCGTTGAAGACCGTGGAGATGTTTGCTGGTCGCGCGCTGAGACCGTATCGAATACGGTTACGCTACACCGTGACGGCTGGACCAAATTTAAACGGGTGTTGAGCGGTGAGCTCGACGGAAACCTCATCCACATAGACAATGCCATCTACGTACACCGTGGACCCTTCTTCCCACGCCTGGGCCGTTACCAAGACCCTACGCGAGGCTTCACCCTAGACCCCGATCTGTGGACAGCCTTCGAGAAAGTGGTGCCTATTGTGGACCAGCTGTTTACACCGGACGAGTGGTCAGCTGTTCAGTTGTGCTGGGCTCGTGCCCTGAGTGAAGCGGCGGCAGAACCCAATGAACAAATTACCAAACCTAGCAATGAAACGGAGGTAGACGACGATGCCATTGATTATCCGGCTAGACTGTCAGCCTAGTGACATGACCACCCGATCCTTTGATCTCACGTCATAATTCTTCCTATAAATACGAGAGACAGTCAAATCTTGTACCATTCACGTACTGATCATGACGGAGCCAGTACGGGCGTTTCTCAGCTTGACCCCCGAGGTTTTCCTGCACGCCTATGCGGATAAGGTCGATATCATGGAGGAGATAGGAGACATCTGTGATGCAGACCCTACACAACCGTGCCCGGCTCATATTCGTCTGTCCCGGGAGGGCTGGACCAAATTCAAACGGGTGTTGTCTGGTGAACTGGACGGCGACCTCATCCCCTTGTGTCACGATGTGTACATCCGACGCGGCCCCTTCTTTGCTCAGTTGGCTAGGCTAGATGGGGGTACAGTGCATTTTACCCTTCACCCTGTTCTATGGCCTGCATTGGAAGATGCCGTGGCAGATATGCTTACGGAGGAAGAGCGGTCATCAGACGAGTTGGACTGGTTATTTACCATGGACAATATACTGGTAGAAGCCGAAGAAGAAAATAAGAAAGAAACTCCGGCCCAAGATATACCGTTATAAATAAACGATAGAGCCCGGGTCCATCATCATTTGTCACCATGAAGCGCTGGGAGAAGGTGTTGGATAACTTATACTACAGCCCCGACAGTCCGGCGGCCTATAGTGCATTGTCGGCTCTCTATCGAGCGGCCAAACCCCAGGGGATATAACGTGCCCAAATCCGAGATTGGTTAAAAAAACAAGACACCTATACCTTACATCGATCTGTCCGTCGCCGTTTTCTACGGAACCGGGTCATCGTGGGTGGTATAGATGCCCAGTGGCAAGCGGATTTGGTCGATATGAGCACCTTTGCCAAACACAGCGATGGGAATCGGTATATCTTGACGTGCATCGATATCCTGTCGAAGTATGCGTGGGTGGTACCCATCCGGACGAAAACGGGGGCGAATCTCATAGCGGCGTTCAAGGACATCTTCAAGACCGGGCGCAAACCCTTGTATTTGCAAACCGATGAAGGCACGGAATTCCTCAACAGACCGTTCCAACAGTTTCTGAAAGCCCAGAAGGTGTTTTTCTTCCATACGTACAACGAGACCAAGGCTTCCGTTGTGGAAAGGTTCAACAGGACATTCAAAGGCCGCATGTATAAATATTTCACCTATAAGAATACAAGGCGGTACATCGATGTTCTCCCGAAACTTGTGAGTGGATACAATCGAGCCTATCACCGGAGTATAGAGAGAGCCCCCATTACCGTGACCCAACGCAATGAAGCCCAAATCCGGCGTGTCTTGTACCCCAGGCAATCGCAGCGAACGCCGAAGGAGGTGTTCAAGGTTGGGGACCCTGTACGGATCAGTAAAGTCAAAGGTCAATTTGAGAAAAGTTACTTGCCCAACTGGAGCGATGAGCACATCCTGATTAAACGGCGCCTACCCCGACAGCAGCGAGTCTATGAACTGGAAGATCTTCAAGGGGAACCGTTGCTAGGGACGTTTTACGACACGGAATTACAGCCTGTCGTAAAAACAAAGCAAGACTACTACACGGTGGAGCAGATTTTGAAAACGGAACGCCGCCGTGGCAAACTGTTTCATTTCGTCAAATGGCAAGGCTGGCCCAGTTCCTTCAATTCCTGGGTCGCGGCCAACCAGGTGAAACGACTATAAAGCCAGACACCACTACCGTCATCCTTCATTCCACGTTCGACCATGAACACGGCGCTATGGACCAACAGCAGCTGCCTCTGAACACAGCGTCTCCCAAAACGCGCAAAGCGCAAGTGGGCTTTGTGGCCATAGTGCTAATCCTGCTGAGTGTGTTGTACGGAGGAGTGTTTTACGACGTAGCCTATCTCAGCACTCTACTTAACCAACTTAGAACTCCAGCCACCAGTCAAACCAGTCTACAGACCTTCTCTACACCAGTCAACCCCGTGATCGAAACGAGCCCAGTCATCACCACCACACCACGTGTACAAGCCACATCGAGCTCCACACCGAGTATACAGTCAACACCTACACCAAGTACACCCACTACGTCTCGAAACCCACCGGATTTCATCACTCACAGTGAACGCCCATCGACAACGACGACCGGCGTTGTACCCACCACCACTCCAGTTCACTCGTACCAAATTTACAAGAGCGGGTTACCACGACAGCGCATACAGCTCAAACCATGGAACCTCGGTGGCAGCATCCCTTCACTTGCGTCATCGCAGGACCGACGGGCTCCGCCAAAACGCACTTCGTCAGGAAGTTCCTTCAACACGCCAACAGCATGATCACCCCACCCATTGCCCGAGTCGTGTGGTGTTATGGAGAATGGCAGGCAGCCTATGCAGCAATGCCCCATATCACGTTCGTGGAAGGCCTACCTAACCTGGCCGATTTGGAACCGGACACATTGGTGGTTCTGGATGATCTCATGGCGGAGACGGATGCGCGCGTCACCCAACTCTTTACCAAAGGTAGCCATCATCGACGGCTCAGCATCATCTACATTGTGCAGAATCTGTTCAGTAAAAACAAAGAACATCGGAACATCAGCTTAAATGCTCACTATCTGGTGGTCTTCAAAAACCCGAGAGACACCACTCAACTGCTGCATCTGGCGAGACAGATGTATCCCGGCCGCACACCGTTTGCGTTGGAAGCCTTTAAAGATGCGACAACCGCTCAGCACGGGTATATGCTATTCGACCTCAAGCAAGCCACCCCCGATCACCTTCGACTACGGACCGGAATCTTTCCCGGAGATACCCACCACGTTTACATGCAAAAATAATGTAAACACACCCACAGTGGCTCCCTCAGCTGGGTGTGTGTGTTTGATGATGGGGATAATAAAAAGAATTAATACCACATCATGGTTGACTTTGTCTCTGTTCGATATTCAGGAGGTAGCCCGCAAAAGGATGAAAAGAGCAGAGTTGTGGGTTCTAGCATTAGTTGTGCATGATGTCTGCGCGACTACGGAAGCACGCCCCGACGCTCCGTGTATTGAAGACGGCCCCACCCGAGTTGGTCCGAACCATTGTACGCGGTGCGGACCCTGACCTTGTACGCTGTCTGTGTGAGATAGGGTACAACCTGCTAAAAGGCAACGTACCACTGATTCCGGCTCAGAAGGCCAAGTTGACCAAGCATAAGACAGGTCTCCGAACCCTAGTCCAGAAGCGAGTCTCTCAAACACAAAAGAAAAAGGGTGTTACAGAAAGGCGGCTTTCTCGGGGCCATCTTAGCACCGTTGGCCGCTTCCGTGTTGGGTCCAGTATTGGGTGGACTCTTCGACCGACAATGAACCACACGAAAAAAATGGTCGTCGTCGAACCACGGCTCCTTCAAAACCTCGAATCGCCCTACCCTGTCCCACCTACGGTGAAGAACATAAACACCCTCGATGAAGAAATGCAACAGATCTTACAAAGACCGGGGTTAAGCGACAGTGAGAAAGTACAACGGTATAATGAGACGCTTCAACGGTACATGACGTTCATGGACCAATACAAAATCCTCTCAACCCCACCACCACGTGACACACCGCCGACCTTAGCACCGCCCCAGCAGCCGTCATTACCAGGGGTACCACCCACAGCCCCACAGTGGGTGGAACACGAAGTCCTGAAGAGTGTACCTGCATCGTTCAAGAAACAAGCTGG
>JAVTVY010043411.1:0-19834 GCA_036873755.1 Hanleya hanleyi | reverse complement strand
TCAGATACAACATCTTGCCGTACATACGAGGAAGAATTGAACGGGGGAGAACCTGATGTAACATTGTCTGCACTGGCTGACACGTGGCCTGGGAGGCCCGGACAGCTGTTTGAGAATCGACCCATTTGATTGGCTGGGAATGGAGGCATCTGGGGAGGAGTTGACCCCGTCCCATCTTGGCTAGAAATGTTCGCGCCAGTCGGCAAACACGTGGAAGACAAACTTGCAAAACCTGCGTTATAATTCCCCCGATTCAATCCCAAGGAAGGAAACTGATTATTTTCCCGCAATAAACCAGAGGCATTTATGTTGTCACATAGCAAAGAGGAAACCGCCCGAGAATGGATGCCGGTCTCGTTTACGTTATGGCTAAGTGCAGGGGGACATAAAATTCTGAGCAGTGGTAGCAGCATTGCCGCCAACGCTTTGGTAAAGGATACCGATACCTGACCCTCCATCCGAAGAAAGACTGGGTCCCACCGTCACACTGGCAGGTTGTGCAGGAAGGCTGGGCTGAGGTTGTGACTCGGTAGCCGTACGCCTACCGCCAGTCCCTTTCTTGGATTTTTTCGGCTTTGCCGCCATCGGGACTGTCCCATACGGAGTTTTTCTCCTGGCTGCAGCTCTCTTCGGTCTCTCCATAGCTAAAAACCAGCCTCCACAAATTCAGGGATCGAAATGCAAAAACTCAGAATAATTATGAACTAATGCAAATTCCTGTTATGCTACCAAACTATGACTGAGTTTTAGATAGCTGCTTACAGCTGGAAACACGAGAGCAACCGGTTCACGCACGTGATAATTACATCGGGGGGCACAACTCTAGCATCCTGCCAGCAATGCAACCAGGCAAGGGTAGATAACTGAGAACGATTGTGGAGTGTTATCTCCCTTATTCCGAGTTCAAATACACATTTATAAAGTCTGGATAATAGCAGACTAGCAGTTGGTGGTTTGCATTTACCATAAACAGGTCGTGTTTCAACGACCCCATCTATGGCGAATACAGTCTCCAAACTAGGCCAACCGGAACTACCTAAAATGTCCACATTTTCTCGTACGAATCCGGCCCACGTAGAGTTGTTAGCCTATAAAAAATATAGATTTGGAATATTAAAAGTGAGTAGCCCTTGTATTCAAATCAGTTATAATCGAACATTTACAACACCGTTCGCTATGTACATCGTTATATCGACAAAGTCGGTATTATCCGCGAGTAGATCGCAATAAAATTACAATACTTACGGACGATTCTCTAGGTTCGATGATATTTTTCAGTAAATTCGCCATTCCGAAGTAAGCTATAAGTTGAATTCTATTAGAGATATATATATATTTCGACAAACGATTCTCAAATAATGATTTGTTTCACGGTATACCCTTTCAACCCCCGCTATACGGTGATTGTATAATTGCCCTAATTAAAGCGATATCGGTCTGTAAATATAGATATTCGAACCCCCAATATTATCATATGCTAATTGCAATCGAGTTCTGCGAGTTATAAGTGGTTTCTGTTATTCGATCACACCTGTTACCACAACACACACCCCTTCGCATTGACAGGTATTAAAATCAATACAATTATGTATCATGACCGTCTTCTAGCCGTATAGCGAGGTTAAATATGCATATATACCGAGTGTTCGGTAATGCTAATTGCAATTTGTAAAAATTAACAGTCTACAATATATATGAACGCTTAACGTACAGATTCGTAGAGTTTATTGCTATGAACCCGTATAAAAATATATATCGAAATATCACCTTTTTGTAAAAGCGGTATGAAACCTAAAATATAGACTATTTAAACGATTAACGTATAAATTCGGAGAATTTATTTATAATACCATATGTAGATCTTTAATATATATATATATCCAGGTAAAATTATAACGCATATAATTTATTAATATCCAGACGCAATAATTTATACAAATAAAAAATCGTTAATGACGTATGACAGCGCTCGGCGGTTGATGGTGGATCGCGGTGGCTATGTGTATTTTTGGGTGGCTGGTACCTGTAATACTACTCCCCTACTACTAATGTGCGATATCGAATCGTGTTGCCGTATTGAATTTATTATTACTTTATTTCAAAGTATAACTTAAACTACCATGAGTGAAATCCAAGCAAAATGTAACTTGTAACATGAGGCACCAGAGGTGCTACAACTCCTCAGCCCCTTAACAGTCTAGACCAAAATGTTTTTGTGAGTGTAGAAGTTTGGATAATTAGCAGTGTGGCATGCGAAATGCAAACCCAAGCCACAACTCGGACAGATGAACGGATGGATACACTGACATACGGACGGACAGACAATCGGAATCGAGTATAACCCCAACTATGTAAAGTGACAAGGTATCCACATATCTGCAGGAAAAAAAAACATGTAAAGTTGTGATCTTATTGCCCTGGCGTCAGTGTAAAGTGGTCGGCCGTCTAGGCCCCGGAAGCTCTGGGGTTCTAGATGACTGGAAATGCATTTGAATCCACTTCTGGCAGTTAAATTTCTAAAATATTATTCACAATTCAACCCGTTTTATATATTTTTAAGAAAAAAAAAATAATGTTACACATGGCCCATGTGATGAAAGAAATAACTACCGGCTAGATGGGATGGGATGGGATTTTCGGCTAAATATCGGAGCCAGTTCATCTCAGAGAAGTGAAATTCCCAAAAGTATCTCTATGTAATTTGTGCATTTTTATTCTGAAATTTGAAGGAAATCTATTCAGAATCAAAACAAATCTCCAATACCTCACATGTTATTTTCATAGTGCCTATAGTGACAATGTTACAAAATTGCAAGCCCAACGTCATTGTGCTTGGGGGGGGGGGGAGGCACGCGAGGTATTGGAGATTTTCTTTGATCCTGAACAGATTTCCTTCAAATTTCAGAATGAAAATGCACAAATTACATATAGATGCTGTGGAGAATTTCACTTCTCTAAGAAAAACTGGCTCCGATAGCCGAAAATCACATCCCATCATAATGTGAGACAGAAACTCCCCTGACGCGTCCCCTTTGGTAACGTATTAGCATCAGTGCAACAACAACGACAACGATGATGTCTGCATTGATTTATTGGGTTGGCCATACCTTTCGCTGTATATTTTAGAGGACTTGTTATGCGAGACATCGCTTGTAGCTGGCCGACGACCACAGTTCATTTCACAACTGAAAACTCAACTCCGCCATTGGTGTGTTGGCAGCACGCACGAACACATGGGCCCTCCTTTCGATTTTGACAGATCTCACAGGTTCCTACAATCCTGTGACAAGACAAGTAGAAATTGCTCTTTTCCGATAAAATATGCGTTTACTATCGTTCAAATCCATTCTGAGAACTTTTAGACGAAATAACAAGCAGATTTTCACAGTTTTAATGTCGGACTAATTTTTTCTCAACAGCGTAGGGATACGACAATTATGGCAATCTCGTATCAGTGGCCTCAAGTTCCCGGGTAATTTACTGTGTATCCGACATGGTGCAGAGATTCATAGAATTACAACACATATAAGTGAAGTGGGAAGAGGTGCCGACATACTGACTGCGCCACATGACTTCACAGAATAGTCCTCTGGTCATTTTGTTTAAGACCATTCATGGTCAAATTGAGTTTTTTTTCTGGCAAATTTAGTTTTTAGCGTGCTTTTGACAGTGCAAATTGAGTTTAATCAAATTTTTAGGACCGTTTGCTATATAATACATACACGTATAACTGGTACTGTGATACAAGCTGAGTAGCTTGTCTGGAAATGGACTTCTCACACTGTCACACACGGGATATAATCACCATATATATTTTGTGTGATGGTAAATTGTTGCCAGGAGTGTGGTGTTGTTGATGTGAAGGAGATATAATTGTGAAGGACAATGTTGCAAATTGTCTATGGAAGAATGGGGACAGGGTGATCGAGAAAGATCATCCGGTGGCATAGTTGTGCCGATAAATGAGTGACTTTCTTCTGAGATCCCAGCCATCCGCTAAGTTTGAAGTTAATCGGTTGAATTGTTCTTGAGATATCGCGTTCGCAAGATGGTTGGGATGGAAGGACGGTATGAGGGACGGAAGGACGTTATGAGGGATGGAAGGACGGATGGGTAGCTATTGATGTAAAGTCACCCTCCATATTTGAAGTTGATCGGCTGAATTGTTCTCGAGATATCGCGTTCACAACATAGTTGGGATGGATGGAATCTAAGATGGCTGATAGTGGCCATCTTGGATAACGCAGTTTGGTGAAAAACAATTCCAGCCATCTTCTCACTGATGTCAAGTCACCCCCTAAGTTTGAAGTCAATCGGTTGAACTGTTCTCCAGATATTGCGTTCACAACATGGTTGGGACGAACGGACGGATGGACGGAAGGACGCTCCGACGGACGGATGGACGGAAAATGTCACACCATTGTGATGCCATCCCAAGTTTGAAGTAGATCGGTTGAATTGTTCTTGAGATATCTCGTTAACAATATAGTCGACGGTGGCCATCTTGGTTAACGCAGTTTGGTGAAAAACAATTCCAGTCATCTTCTTATTGATGTGAAGTCACTCCCCAGATTTGAAGTCGATCGATTGAATTGTTCTCGAGATATCGTGTTCATAACATTTTGGAGATGGATGGAATCTAAGATGGCTGACGACGGCCATCTTGGTTAACGCAGTTTGGTGAAAATCAATTCCAGTCATCTTCTTATTGATGTGAAGTCACCTCCAAATTTGAAGTCGATCGGTTGAATTGTTCTCGAGATATCGTGTTCACAACATTTTGGGGATGGATGGAATCTAAGATGGCTGACGGCGGCCATCTTGGTTAACGCAGTTTGGTGAAAAACAATTTCAGCGCCATCTTCTCACTGATGTCAAGTCACCCCCAAGTTTGAAGTTTAATTGTTCTCGAGATATCGCGTTCACAACATGGTTCGAACGGACGGAAGGACGGACGGACGGAAGGAAGAACAGACAGACGGGTACTATTTCCAAGTCCCCCTCCCACTTGCGTGGCGGGGGGCAATTAAGGAATATTTAATTCTTTTATATTGCTTTAGAATTAAATTATTTGATTTCATCACCTGTGCCCTATTGGCTTTTCACATGAAATTCAACCAGACAATATTTTAATTTCCACTTCAAGCAGATATCCAGTATTCTTTGAACTATCATTGAACTTAAAAATGGAGCGAGAGACAAGAGTGCAATCGGAAAATCTCCTGTTGATAAAACGTCTCAAGGGGATTTAACTCGACAAAATAAAATGGAAAGCAATAAAATAGCTTTCGTTCAACTAGATCAGCCTATACTTTAGCTGTCCGAATTGAGCAGCTTTTCCTAACCCGCTAAAAGAATGACATCATATAGACTACAGAGACAGGACAAAAATGAAGTTCAGTAAAGGAATCAACCACATTAAAAAAATAGATCATTTTCAGATCGTCAAATGACAGTGTCGACTATCCGTGTGTTGTTGTTGTTGTTGTTGTTGTTGTTCGTGTTGATCACTTTCATTTCGAAACTATTTTCAAAATAATTCAGTTGATTCATTAACTTTCAGTTGTTAATTTTTAAGAGTAGACAGTTGTTGGTATTGGAATCGAAGTCCCCGGCAAAAACTGACAAAAACATCGACAAACTTATGGCAAAACGAATTCAGGCAGTGTTCAACGCACGTGTTAACATCATGGGTGTGTCTCCTCTACTGCTGTATCTCGGCAACGGAAAGGTCAAGGGCGATTAGCCTGTTTTCGGGTACCCTCTCAAACAGCATAACAAATGTAGTGAAAATGACTCCCTGGTGACTGTCTCGCGGGAATTTACCTCGCTCAAAATGGCGGGTTGTTTACCTCTCCATCTGTTTCTCCGTCAACCACGCATAATAGTAATAAAACAGCAACGATCCGTAAGTTATGCAAATCAGATTAAGTTTAATTGGCTCAAATTCAGTTTTCGTATTCATTGAAATGGTGTTTTCCTGAAACGGTGGTCTCCAATTGAGTTTCCCCTCGTCTAGACCGATAACCGGCAGTAGTATATAAAGGTTAAATTGGAGCCGATTTTGCCGCAGAACGCCGCCAGGGGGCGCCACCTGTCTCGTGACGTCACTTCCGGTGGCGGTCACGTGACCGGAACTGACCTTTGACCCCAGGCTTCCGGTCACGTGACCGGAAGTTGCAGCGCCTGGGGTCAAAGGTCAGTTCCGGTCACGTGACCGGCACCGGAAGTGACGTCACGAGACAGGTGGCGCCCCCTGGCGGCGATCTGCGGCAAAATCGGCTCCAATTTAACCTTTTACAATAGCGGATATTAATAATGGTGCAACTTTATTACTGGGACGGGTGGCGCCCCCTGTCGGGAGTAGGTCAATAAGGGTCCACATCCCCTTTTACAAAGCGGATTCTACTAATGGTGCACAGGGGTTCACTTCGGGGGTCCCCTGACAGCCCAGAGTTATCTCCCCCTAGTTCCGGTTTTTCCCACCAGGGGCAACGAGGGCACCTGGCCATATATACCAGTCATCAAGGTCAATACCACCCAATTAGCTCTTTGTGGTTGAATACGGTATACAAAAGAACCCAAACTCACAATGTTGTATGAAAAAACACATTTTATAACAGGAGAACACAACATATATACAACAGTTATTCCCCTTATTATAACAGTCCGGTGGAATATCCGCAGTGTCAGCATGGCGATCTGCGGCAAAATCGGCTCCAATTTAGCCTTTTACAATAGCGGATATTAATAATGGTGCAACAAAAAAGGCACTGGTGGCGCCCATTTTTCCATCCAACTACCTGGTAGAGTTACCTGTGAGTGTGAGTGTATGCGCGCGTGTGAGTGAGTGAGTGAGTGAGTGAGTGAGTGAGTGAGTGAGTGTGAGTGAGTGAGTGAGTGAGTGAGTGAGTGAGTGAATGTGAGTGAGTGAGTGAGTGAGTGAGTGAGTGAGTGAGTGAGTGAGTGAGTGAGTGTGAGTGAGTGAGTGAGGCGTGCACAACGCCCGTGAGGCGTCCCCAACGCCCGTCTTAACGCATGGACACATTAACGACGGTGAGTGAGTGAGTGAGTGGTCATATAAGATCGTTTGTACACCATTAGCCTCAGTCTGTATCCATCCTTTGACCGGGTACCATGTCGAGTACATGTCCGTTCTGTCAAAAGACACTCTCTCGTCGCGACAATATGCTCAGACATATGCGTCTAACGCATGGACAAGAGACACCACCAAGTCCCGCTATAGGTCCACCAAGTGGCGTAGAACATCCCTATACGATGACGGTGAGCGGCCCCACGGGGTGTGGAAAGACGTCCTGGGTGATGAAGTTCTTAGAGGAAGGTGTGGCAACCCCAGCTCCGACACGTGTTGTTTGGTGTTATAGCCAATGGCAGCCCGCCTACGAAACTACGCGACTACAGAATGTGAGCGTTGTCCCAGGAATTCCTCACGACATAGACGAACCCTATTACTTCGATTCCGAGCAGACCAACGTGGTAGTGCTCGATGATCTGATGAGTGCGGCCAAGGACAATTCGAAAATCGCCGACCTATTCACCAAAGGGTCCCATCATCGCAATCTGTCCGTCATCTATTTGATTCAGAATCTCTTTCCTCAAGGGAAGGCGTCCAGAGATATTGCCTTGAACTGCCAATACTTTGTGTTGTTCTCCAACCCCATCGACAGAGCTCAAATCCGTGTGTTTGGTAGTCGAATTTATCCTCAGAACATTGACCATTTCATGCGGGCGTTTCAAGGAGCGACAAGTCGTCCGTACGGCTACCTGTTCGTAGATTTAAAAGCCCATACCCCCGAAGATCGTCGGCTGACGACCCACCTCTTACCCGGCGAGGAATCACCGCAGCCTCTACACCATCCACCGAGTCCACTCCTGGAAAGACAGCAACCCGCTCCCGTACAACAGGTTCCCTTCATACCATTAGTCCCCGAATACCATCCAACCGTGAAAGACCAACCCGTACCCGTACAAGGGAATGAACATAATGTGAACTCGAGGCTATGGAAGGATTTGTTCACAGAAAGAATGGACGCCGAGCTGGGGGAGATGTTGGAGGCCACAGGAAACAAGTTTCACCGCAAAGGGTATTCGAAAGAGGAAGCCGCAATGTTAGCCCATAATACTTTGGCACCCAGACTACGACGGGCTTTACGTCAGCAGTATGGCGACCTCTTGACCCATATGAAATTGTTGGACAAGGACCCGGTCCATATGGAAATCGAAAGAACAGCGTCGATGTTGAAAACCTGGGGCATGAACTGGAAAGCGGCGTATGTCACCGCAATAGCACAAAAGAAACATTTGTTCGAACGCATCATTAAGACCAAAAGCGTCTCACTACAAATAGACCACACGGCACCAGTCTCCTCATTTCACCATGAGCACTGCAGAGTCCAACTTGTTTGAAACCGACAACGAGGATATTCTAGCCAAAGCCTTACGTCAAGCCAATGTTGATGCTATTATTGATACAGCGCAAGGTGGAGTCACCGTTCAGCACCAATGCATGCCTTCACATCTTACCACGCTCATAGATGACATCCAGTGAGTGACACGCGTATGTCTTCTGCTGCGTAAGAAACAGATAATATCCAATGAGGATACCAACACAACTACCCGTGCCCAAAATCTGCTGACCCTGCATGAGGCATTTCAAACCTTTATGGAGACCCAGCTGGAGACTTGAAATGGGCGTTAAAGCGTAACAACGGGCGTTGATGGGCGTCACTGCATTTCGAGGTATTGGTGTCTAGTAAAATTACAGCTTCTGAGCTAATTCACCAGGGCGTTGAAGCGTTAAGCTAAGCGTTGACGGCCGTCTATAAAAGCAAGTGAACTGCTAAAACACGCTCAGTCGACGTTCAACCGTCAACATGGCTTATACTTCTTCTGAGTGTGAATGCACGTTCACCAGACATTACGATATGATGCGACACCAGAAAAATATACATGGGATTGAAGACGCCGAGGAGTCCGTTGAGGCAGATGCTGATACAGAGATTGATGAGAGTGCATCGACTGATACCGAATCCAAGATTGCTGACAGTCTATCTACTGATATAAAGAGCTTGACCTCGGATAGTCAGCCTACATCCCAGGAAAGTGAGGCAGAACCTACCTTCTGGGATCTTATTGTGACAGCAGCTATCAATTACAACACATATAAGGGAAGTGGGAAGAGGTGCCGACATACTGACTGCGTCACATGACTTCACAGAATAATCTTCTGGTTAACCTATCTAAAGCACATACCAAGAATCTAACGATTCGTGATATGTGTTGTATCTCAGGTACGCTTTTATTGTACCTGTTCATGTGGCAACTTGAATGATATGACCACGGCCCCTAGCACCGGCATAAGCGGTATTAGATACAAATCTAGAGAGCTATGATGGAAATGCTCTAACAACTCGTATACTGGTAATTGATGAGCTGTTTCGCTGTGACAACTCGTACATTGGAGATTGGTGAGCTGTATCGTCGTCAGATGTAAATGGCGGCATTTAACACAAAAGACTAGTCTGTAAGGCCCGATGTCGACCCAGCATCAACTTCCCACAAATGCCAACATATATCAAAGGCCAAAAGGTCTGTACAGGGGGCGGGCCTCGGGGACGAAACGTCCACCAGCAGAATCTCGCCATATACAGGTAAAAATTACAAGACATATAAGGGAAGTGGGAAGAGGTGCCGACATACTGACTGCGTCACATGACTTCACAGAATAATCTTCTGGTTAACCTATCTAAAGGACATACCAAGAATCTAGCGATTCGTGATATGTGTTGTATCTCAGGTACGCTTTTATTGTACCTGTTCATGTGGCAACTTGGATGATCGAGTGGCAACTTGGATGATGTAGCAACTTGGATGATACTCACGCTGAAGCGATCGAGGAGGACGACAGGATAACTTACAACAGGCGTTACACCGAAATGCCGCCCCGCATCAGGAAAACAGCCATGGCGAGCTATGAACAGTATACCTTACTACCGCTTGAAATGAAAGGCGACCCCACGCACAGGTCCATCATGAAGACCAAGCGTCACTTGGAAGAGGCTATGGGATTACCACCCACCGAGGCCCTGGAAAATGCGATAAGAATGCGCAAACAACTGTTTCAGGATATGCTGCCCAACGAATATCCAGGCCTGACCGACGATGATTACAACAAACGGATGAGAGCGAACAGGGCCGAAGATGGGACTTTCTTAAGGACGGCTTCTGATTGGACAAGTGCAGCCGAGAATACATCTAACGGGCAAGAACAAATATGGCAGGACAAAATGGCGGTCACTGATTGGACAAGAGTATTCTTGAATTGCAAACATACCCAACGCGACTCCCCCAGCGTGGGTATGTTATGATGGAGGGGAAAATAAACTATATGAAAAAAACTCGTTGTTGTTGTTGTTCTCTCATCCTTGTTGTTGTTGTTGTTCTCTCATCTGTCTATATCATGGCGTCAAGGCGTTATGTTAGGGCGTTAAGGCGGACGCTGACGGGCGTCACTGCATTTCCAATGAATTAGCGACAATTCCATGAAAATCAGAGCTTTTGGGCTAATTCACCAGGGCGTTGAAGCGTTGAGCTTGGCGTTGGCGGACGTTGCTCACAATTCCCTGTTTGCGCATGCGCAGAATGGTGACAACGGCCGAGACACTAGTCCAGTCAGATGCCCCCTCACATAGGCTTCACATTGATACCTCCCCTTATAAAAATGTACCATGGTGTACCATGCTGCAAGTACCATGGTACTTTGGGACATTGTACCATGGATTTACCATACATGTACCATGGTAATACAATAGATTTACCACGGTGTACCATGCCTGTACCATGCTGTACCATACCTGTACCAGGTTGTACCATGCCTGTACCAGGCTGTACCATGATGTACCATGGTACTTTGGGACATAATCCATGGTACACCATGGTACATTTTTATAAGGGTCATACGGCTCCATCGGCCCATTAGGGGCTCCCCTAGATTCCAAAACGTGTATTTACATACCCTTTGGGCACCGCGCATGCGCAAAATGCCGATAATTCAACCCCACATCCAGCCCATCAGATGGCCCTTCACGAATGGTTCACTTTGATACCTCACTCGACCCCATTGGTCCATTAGTGGCTCCCCTAGCTCCAAAACGTCTATTTCCATACCCTTTGGCCACCGCGCATGCGCACAATGCCGATATTTCAACCCCACACCCAGTCCATCAGATGGCCCTTCACGAATGCTTCACTTTGATACCTCACTCGACCCCATTGGACCATTAGTGGACCATTAGCTCCAAAACGTCTATTTCCATACCCTTTGGTCACCGCACATGTGCAGAATGCCGATATTTCAACCCCACACCCAGCCCATCATCTACCCGGTATTCATAGCTTTTCCCATCGTATTCTACATGATCAACCTCACAGCCCATAGTAAAATCCACAAAAAACGACCACCCCCTAATACAGGCAAAATAGATGGAAATGTGCGATTCAGGGACATCACCTTTGCCTACAAGAGGATTGGTCTAGACCGAGTTGTCTCCCTTGCGTCAGAGTGTGCAGATGGGGCTGCCGTTTGAATGGAACTATTATCCCGGGAAATTGGCCTTGGGCAGCCATTTTTCTTACACAAACAGACGGAAACAGACCTGTACGGATGATTTCCACCCTTTTGCAAGTGATTGTACCAAACAAAATTATATCAAACTAATTCATTCATTCATATCTAAGTCATTCATACCACGGAAGACCACATGAAGGTCCCCCGATGACGTCATGCTCTGTCCCTCAGCATACGTTTGACGAACGTTGTAATTTTTCTTTGCTTGTGCAAACTGGACAATAAACGCTCGACACTGGGGTGGCACTCTATCATAGACTGGCCATAATAACACGGTACAACACCTATAGATTATGTATATTGGTCTCCATGGGTTCAGCTATTTTGGTGTAAAATGCCTGTGGAGAGGGTTCCCGGTGTTTTTACTGAAATACGATCTGCCAAACTATAAAAATAAAATCTTCCCCGCCCCGTTCCATCGAACACATTGTTTCACACTGACAGTTGTATTTTCGTCCTTTTGTGCCAAATGACCATATAACCAGCCATGTGACTGTGTTTCAGTGTCAATAAAGTTATCTTATCTTATCTTATGGGATCAAAACATTTTTTTTAACCAAACTATACATTTGTTTTAATTAACAAAACTAGACACTTTTTTTCAAATGACACAGAATGTAAACAATCAGGGGTGTAGCCAGGATTTTACTGTGGTTCGCCACAACTCCAAAAGGACACAGCAGGGGGTTCGCTGTATGGGAAAACTGGGCTTCAGTTTGAAAAAGGGCATTTATATGAGAACAAATATATTTCCGAAAGGGGGTTTCCCCGAACCTGGCTTCGGGCTATAGCCCAGTCGGTACGTTTGGTATACGTCGCTAAAGGTCATCGCGTACGTTGGCATGACACCGATTTTGCGCAATTGTGATTGGCGGCTGACAAATACGTTGGTCGGGGGTTTTCCCGAGCGTCGGAGGGTATTTTTCTATAAAAAGGGACAGTTTTCGAGATCTATATCCATTTTCTCAATGTCTAGGCGAAGCCCTGTTACGCAATAATACGAATATATTGTACACGCTGTACAAACATGCAACGATCACCGTTCGCCTGTTCGCCCACTGCTGAGGGAAATTTTACCACAGATCCTGACGACCCGCCTATAGAAATACTACCGAGACAACAAGATGTGCGTACAATCTATCAACGGCACTGGCCTACTATCAGGCACTGTTTTCACCGCCATCGACCGATATTGGACTTATACAATTTTCGGTTAGAGGAAAACACCCGTCTCCCCCACTACGCCTATACTATTTTCGAGGACCAAGCCACAGCGTTCAAATTAAATCTCACGTTTGGGTATTTATTACGGCATAAAGAGACAGGCCAGCTCCGGTACTATTACCCCAGTAACAATACCCTGGTGTTTGAGCAGCCTTTCACCATTACCGATCGCCCGTCCCTGGACACAGTACTGGACCAACTAGAAAGCTTTGATAGTTTGGAATGGGCCCGAAAACAACGCCCCGACACCAAATGGCAAGTAGAGATGACAACCAATGTTACGTTTTACGTCACTAAAATGATGGACCACCCTATCGGCGCTCCCATTCATCTCCCGGACTGGTTGAAACACAGAGAAGGCATGTACGCTTTAGTAGGTGGAAGTGACGGGCCGTACACCGATCGGAAATGTTTATTTCGCTGCCTGGCTATCCATCTCAACAAACTCCCACCCAGGAAATGTACGCGAATGGCCAACTGCTATGGGAAAAATACTTACGTGAAAAGAACATGGAAAAACAGCACTTTCGCGGGGTCCCGTTATCACAACTGGATGTGGTGGAAAATTTATTCCACGTAAATACTGTCGTGTATAGTCTAGACCAACACGTGGATGAGGACAACAGTGACGACCCACAACTCACAGCCCGACTCGTACATCGTTCCGCGGGGAAATACGACACAACCATGAAATTGAATTTGTACCACACGGACACGGGCGGGCATTTTTCGTACATCACGGACATAAACAGGTATGCCCAGTCATACAGTTGTAGTAAATGCCATCGCGTGTTTAAACAATCGGCCAAATTACACCGTCACGAGAAAACCTGTGACCAGACCAGCACACGAAAATTCTCCGGCGGCGTATTCCACAACACGGCCACCATATTTGAAGACCTGGCAGATGAAGATATTGACGTCCCCATGGATGACCGTTATTTCCCTTACCGAGCCTGCTATGATTTTGAAGCCCTATTAGAACCCATGGAAAAGGTATCGGCCAAAACGCAATGGACCCAGCGTCACATTCCCTTGAGTGTGAGTATTCACACCAACGTACCCGGGTATGAGACCGCTCCGGTGTGTTTCGTGTCTAACGGTGACCCCCATGAACTGATTACACGAATGATGGACTACCTGGAAACCCTCAGTCAAACCAGTGCGACACATCTCGCCTCGACTACCTACCGTGATGTATTAGCGGCACTTGATGCGCGTATTCCAACATCGGATGGTGAGGACGATACTGACGACGAAGACGAAAGTGAGGAACACAAACCACCAAAACCCTACGCGCAGAAACTGAAACTGCGTTTGTTGGAACACATGAATCAATTACCGGTGCTTGGATTTAACTCGGGACGGTATGATTTGAACTTAATCAAAGAATTCTTGTACCCCTATCTCGCCAAAGCTGGGAATGTGAAATGCATCATTAAGAAGACCCACAACCACGTCGCTCTATCCACGACTTCACTGCGATTTTTAGATGTACGGAATTACCTGGCGCCGAATTACAGCTATGACCAGTGGGTGAAAGCCTACGACTGCGCAGAGAGGAAAAGTTGCTTTCCATACAACTACATGACGAATCTCGATCGTTTGGACGAACCGCAACTTCCACCTCAGGAGGCCTTCTATAACGAACTCAAAGGAGAAGGATTATCTGACGCCCTCTATATCGAACTGTAACAGGTGTGGGTCCGTGAAGGTATGCAAACTCTCCGGGATTTCCTGGTGTATTACAACAATCTGGATGTCGTCCCATTTCTGGAAGCTACCGACAAAATGGCCGCCTTCTACCGAGATATGGATGTCGACGTATTCAAAGACTGTGTAAGCATCCACGGTCTGACCCTGCGGTATTTGTTCCAGGATTTACCCACTTTTTTCGCTCTCATCGAACAGAAAGACGCCGACATGTTTGACTGTTTGAAAGGAAATATCGTAGGTGGCCCCAGTATTATATTCCATCGGTACCATGAGAAATAGCTGACTCGTATCCGAGGAGAAAAACTGTGTCAAAAAATCATCAGATTTGACGCCAATGCCCTCTACTTATCGTGTTTGAGTGAACCCATGCCGACCGGTAATTCTACGCGGTGGCTCCCTGAGGGGCGGGAATTCAAAGCCCAACGATCTACAAAACATCAAGCAGAACAAAGGCTGGATTGGGAAAGTCAGCGACCAGGCGTCATTATCCGTCACCAAGGCAACCACACGGAAAAACGGATTGGAGATCGGCGCCTTCCCGTGGACGGATTTGCTATCATTAATACAATACCGACCGTGTTCCAGTTCCACGGCTGTTATTGGCACGGCCATGAGTGTTCGTTCGCGGGAGGGCGCTATAACGAGCGCCGTGGACTGACCCCGGCCGCCTTACGTCAAGAAGTAGACAAGAATGGTGACTACATCCGAGGGCTGGGCTACGCCTATGTATAACTATGGAAATGTGAGTTCCGCCAAATGCAACGCCGTCTTTTCTACACGCCAACGACCGACTGCTGGATTACCGGACTATCATCACCATGGCCGACATCCTACGCACAGTTGAGACGGGAGACCTCTACGGATTCGTGGAATGTGATCTGCACGTCCTTGACCACTTGAAAGACACGTTTGGCGAATGTCCGCCCATCTTCAAAAACACCGAGGTGAGTCGAGGTGATATCGGGGACTATATGCGCGCATACGCTGAAGAACAAGACTACCTAACACGACCGCGGCGTATGTTGATCGGTAGCATGTGGGGCAAAAAAATCTTGCTGGGCACTCCCTTACTACGGTGGTATATGAGGCACGGACTGGAAATTACCAAAATATACAAAGTCATGGAATTCACCCCCGAGGCTTGTTTCGAGAAGTTCGCGAACGACGTGACCACCGCCCGTCGCCAAGGAGACGCCGACCCCAGTAAAACCATCATCGCGGAAACGATGAAATTACTCGGGAACAGCGGATATGGAAAAACGGTAACCAATCAGGACCGCCACGTCACCGTGTTACCACAAAACAAGCCCGCAAACGCCTGAATTCACCCCTATTCCGACGCATGGAGCTGATTGACGACACCACCTACAGAGTGACTTCAGCCAAAAATACCATAACATATAACCTCCCGCTACAAATCGGGTGTATTGTGTACCAGCTGGCCAAACTGCGAATGCTGGAATTCATATACGATTTCATGGGCGTGTATTTCAACCAATCAGACTGGCAATTGATGGAAATGGACACCGATTCGGCATACATGGCCGTCTCCAACCCGGAATAGGAATCGCTCGTGAAACCAGAACTACGAGCCCAGTATGAAGCGGACAGAGATGAATGGCTACCGAGAAAAGACCACTACACCTACGACAAGCGGACCCCTGGCCTCTTCAAGATAGAATGGAGCGGTGAGGCCATGATCGCTTTGTGTTCGAAAACATACTATTGCGATGGTGGAGACAACAACAAATTCAGCTGCAAAGGAGTGAGTCGACGCGACCCCAACATCACCAAAGCCCTATACCTTGATGTACTCCAGAGCCAGACCAGTGCCGGTGGGACCAATAAAGGTTTCCGTATCATCGAGAACCAGATGCGCTCGTATACCCAGGAGCGGGACGCCTTCACGTACTTCTACCCCAAGCGCAAAGTGCTCTCCGATGGTGTGACTACAACGTATCTGGACATTTAGAGTGATAAATATGAACTTACACTGCGAATATTCCACTGGACGTAAAATGTTTATAATAAGAGGAACTAACTGTTGTATATATGTTCCATAAACGCTATAGCTGACACTGCGGATATTCCACTGGACTTCTAATGTTATAATAAGGCGAATAACTGTTGTATATATGTTGTGTTCTCTGTTATAAAATGTGTTTTTTCATACAACATTGTGAGTTTGGGTTCTTTTGTATACCGTAGTTAACCATTTGAAAAGAGCTAATTGGGTCGTATTGACCTTGATGACTGACCCTGGGGTATATGGCCCAGGTGCCCTCGTTGCCCATGGTGGCAAAAACTGGAACTAGGGGGAGATAACTCCGGGTTGTCAGGTGACCCGGAAGTGAACCCTGTGCACAGTTATTAAGATCCGCTTTGTAAAAGGGGATGTGGACCCTCATTGACCTACTTCCGACAGGGGGCGCCACCAGTCCCTTTTTTGTTGCACCATTATTAATATCCGTTATTGTAAAAGGGGAAATTGGACCTCATTTTTCCGTAGATGGCCGCCAGGGGGCGCCACCTGTCTCGTGACATCACTTCCGGTGCCGGTGCAACTTCGCGACCGGAAGCCTGGGGTCAAAGGTCAGTTCCGGTCACGTGACCGGCACCGGAAGTGGTCACGAGACAGGTGGCGCCCCCTGGCGGCGATCTGCGGCAAAATCGGCTCCAATTTAACCTTTATATACTACTACCGGCCCTAAAAGTCGACTTCTATGAATCCCTGCGATGTTTTCGGTGGATGTTTCGTGGTTCGGACAAAGCTAGGGTAATGGGACAAAGGACGTGTCAGTTTTACCCGGGAAAAAACCCTCTTGCTGTCACGTTTGTAAAGCGAAAAAATTATTTCTCCATGTCAGCATGAAAAGTTGTGTTTCATACATATAAAATACCGAAATTTTACACTGAAAATTCTCACAGCCAATGGTGACGTAAAACGGCGTCGATGAACGTTGGAAAATGGGCGCTTGATCGTTTTTATATTTTCTGGGTACATTTTCACAGGGAATTAATTCCCTTTATATACAAAATATGACACCTCCAACCAAAATCTAATTCCATGTTCTCAATTTTATCAAATATACCACAAACATATATTGAAATATCATTTTGGTTGAAGGTGTCATATTTTCATGAAATTTAAAATAAGTTTTGTTTTCTCTGTTCACTTGGAAGACGGCGTTATATTGGCATTGTAACAGTATTTAGCTTCTTGGCCGTGTGGTTAGAGCGTTTGGTTGTGAATGAACAATACTCTCAATTTTGAGTTCGAATCACAATTTTGTCAATTTATTTTTTTTTGTTTTTTTTTATCCATAGATGAATGACTCATGAAGAAATGAGTAAAATAATAAAAAATATATTTTACAATTAATATTTTGTAAGTAGAAAATCCCCAAAGCTGTTCTGTTTCCTTCACCACTTGTACTTCCGCTTGCAGTACAACGTATCACCCGAAACAGATAGGCCTAACTATTTTTGTCATCAATGCGTACGATATTTAATTCATGGATATGCGTATATAGTAGTAAAGTAACATAGCAATGGCAAATATGAACAGAAGCGCGCCATTCAGCCTTACACGAAGGACCTGTTCCTGACGAGCGCATGGCATACTCAACTCCGTATATTAATAGAACTGGGGAAGACCGGCCTTTATTGCTTGAATACGTCATCCGTATATCACAAATCGAGGAAGGCTGCCAAGAGGGTTTTTTCCCGGGTAAAGCTGACATGTTCTTTATCAGTTCTATTAATCAAAGAAAACGGGGTTTCTTAATTTTTACATTTGCTATTTTGGGCGCCTGTACGTTTTGCGGAAGTAATTTGGCTCTGGATACGGCCCTGAAGGCAATACCGTACTGCTGCATATGCAGTAAAACCAATGACCAGTCATTCACTACACTGAACCAATGGCTGACATACAACTTTACTATGGAGCTCTTGATTGGCTACATGCTAGTAGAGTATGTAAATCAGTACAAAAGTAGGGCTAATGTATGCATACTTGTAGATCCGTTTTTAGAATCCTGGAAAATGGTAGAAAAATAACAAAAATTGTAAAAAGAATAATTAACGACCGGTTAGACCTGAAAGTCTCAAAGGCACAAGTCAAAAATAAAAGGATCATAACCTGTAAGTTTCATGAACTTCCTAGAAATATTTATCGAGATACGACTCGGACAGACGGACAGACAGATCCCCAGGGTCCCAATAATACTCCTGAGCCCGTAGGGCTGAGGAGTAAAAAGGAGGTGTTCGCTTTCCCCTCCAGTGTCACTCGCCGTTGGTCTATTGTCTCGCTCAGAGCCGGCCGGTATATTGTGACGCAATGCTCAGGTATTCCCAACTCCTTGTCAGCCAGTAGAGGCCAGTTTAATTATAATTTCTGGTTCAAACAATCACCATATATATTCTTATGAATGAACCATCTATTTACCAACAATGATCACTAAAATTATTATATCAACGGACTCGAAATTTTCAAATGTCTGCCAAAACTTCAGGACGGGTGTAACAAGGAAGTAACCATAGAATAAAACATATTGGCACAAGCATAATCGCTTGGGAAAGGAAAGCGTCATCTCCTGTTCAGGGTCATTTTTTGAATAAAAAGAGATAATGTTTTAGTTGCAATGCGGTAATCATCTGCATTAGCGACAATGAAGAAATGAGTATCAGTACTGACACATTGAAGAATAGCAGTAAATGCTCATCTTCGCTTACACAAGTCTAACACTATACACGTGTTGCCTTGGCTGAACGTAACATATTATCTGATCAGAATACAGGTCTGGTGAATAGCGCTATAAATATTCCGTGGTCCATATTAGGAGAAGTGCAATGTATGACCTCTTTAAAATTCAAATTTGATTGGGTATTCGAAGGAAATTAACATCAATACACCCACCACTTGCTATATTTGGAGATTGCACGGGCAGACATCAAAGAAAATCCAAGCTGCTCGGTGTTGGCAAGCTCCTATCTTGATTGGCTATATGACATCACGTGCGTTTCCCGGTCTGAACAGTTTACGCTATTCGTTAAGTCAAGGTAAATGACGGAACGTTAGTGTAGTATTTAAATTGAAAATGTGAAGATGGTAAATGCTGTGAACCATGGAATTTCCGTTATTGGCCTAACAGGCCTTGCTATTGCGCTGAAGCATTTTGACATATTTCTATATTATGAAAATATGACACCTTTAACCAGAGCCACTTTTCAGTATGATATATGGTC